>AWWV01012012.1:0-43434 GCA_001974805.1 Corchorus capsularis | reverse complement strand
TTTTTTTTGTTAGGGATTTCATTAATTACCGAATGTTATGTTAATTGTACTACTTGCTGCTAATGCCTGTTATGTTATATAGCTAAATGATTATGACGTGTTGTATTGTTCTTGGTGAAATTGGTGTTGATTTCCTATGATCATGTCAATGTGCCTTGTCTAAGAAAGTTGTGGTATATAGTAGTTATATAATTATTACTCGCTAGAAATTAACGTGTTGGTGGCCACCTTGGTTAATTAGGATCTAATAATGCATGACACTATATAATGTATGTATGATTAGGAAGATGCATTTTTGGAAATGATCTTTTAAGTTGTGAAGAGAATATCTAAAATAATAACAGCATATGATTGATTTATTTGTGGTGTTTCTTTGTTGCCTTCAGCTCAAGTGTGCTGAGATCAGGGGAGGAGGTGGAAATGGCATTGGCAGGCAGCCATACTTTTTGGCAAAACCAATTAACGTATAAATGCAAATGTTCAATTGTTCAATTGCAATTTCTATTTCTATTTCTATTTCTATTTCTATATGCTTGCTTGACTATATATGTTGGCTCATTTGTTCAATTGCATTAGCTGTCTGGAATTGTTCCTACTTAAGTTTACAATCTTTCCTCTAATTGCCTTTGCAACTGTGATGATCAGAATGTTAAACATGCATGCCTCCATAATTAAGCCTACTCTCTTTATCATGATACAAATTCCTTAACTGATAATTTGGACTTGTGGACTTGTTTTAGATTGGTTGGTCCATTTTAGTAATGGTGTTTCTTTCCTTAATTTTTCTCCTGTTTATTGAAAATATTGTGAGAGTAACTTATAACTAGACAAGACAACTGAGGCAGAGAGGCTTGGTTTGGTCCCTAAGCTCAGATTTGGCTGGGCCAAGAGAGCCTGAATGTAAATCTTTCATTCATAAATTCATTTAACAAAAAAAAAATTACAGGGAGAAGAAGTTGATATTATTTGATAAAAGTCTCAATGTAACTCTTTCTGGCATCAAGTTATAATCATAACCAAAATCAATTTGATTACAAGGTTATAAGAAATGTGCTGAATGGAAAATGCTTCCAAGACTCTTATGTGTCACATGTACCAATTTCAGTAAATTTCAGACTCATATGTGCCAGCATTTCTGGTGGATGCAGGAAGGCAAGTTTTCATGGAGATGTATGAATTTTTTAAGTTTGGAGACAGACAAATTATTATTACCTACTAAAGCTGCATGAGTGAATTATGAAGCTTAACTATTTTGTCTGCAAAAGATTACCACGAGTTAATCAGGAAGAAGGTACAAGAAGCAAAATTTGACACTAAGAACATTAAAAGCAGAAGAAACGGTGCACAACCAAAACCTCTTCCAGTTTCAAACAAAAATACTTTCCATTGCCGGTTAAAAGCTTGGTGTACAAACTCTTCGATCCTTCAAGATCTATGGCAGTTTACCACAACTTTATTATCTCATCTCAAGATGATGCCTGAATGCCTGGCTCTTGAATTCGAATAGATGTTCTAGACAAACTAGCTTCAAGCTCATTTAGCTCATCCATGTCAAGGTCATCATCATCATCATCATCATCATCATCATCATCAAGATGGATATCTTCGGAATCTGCAGCTGAACCAGTTGCATTACTTGGTCCAGCTTCTGCTGAATCATCTTTGACCTGAAATTGAAGAGAATGGAAATGAGCAACCAAAGTACAAGTAATAAAACGTATTTAAGTTTTCCTGATGCTTAACAGGAAGAATTAGACCTCCAAAACGTATGAGTTTGCTAACCCACTATAAATCAGATTATTTAATTAACACGGTTATCTATTACAATTCTATGGATGCAGATCCAAGATAAATAATGAATCATGTACCAAACTTCAAATCTGTATTATATAGCATTTCCAAAACCTAAATATGCATCAAAATCAAGTCCACCCGATAACCCATTAAACAACATAGTCCATAGCTATTATGTTCCAAACTTCAGTTTGTTTTTTATTTTCTTTTTTTACTTCATAGGATGTGAAGTGGTTCCATATTTATTCTGTTCCAAAGCTGCACTACCGATAAACGGCTACAGTACAATTAAATAATATCCATAATTACAATATGAGACTGAGACACTGAACCATGAAACATGATAATTCCAATATGATGCATGTACTCATGAAAAACTCTAGCGCAAGTGTTCTTCTATTGTGTTTCAAAGCAGGTAGGTATGCTGAAAAAGAGAGGAAGGTGAAGGCAGTGACTGAAAAGGCTATAGATGAAAGAATGAGTGGACAGCCCAACACTTAGATAAAAATATGTTATACTATATTGATTTTGATAGTTGAGATTTGCATCTAAGATGTTGCTGCAGCAACAAAAAACCCTCTGTTTATTGCTTTCTTAATAGAAAGGGCAGGAAAAAGGTTTAAAAAAATAAAAAATAAAACCAATGCATGCATTGCATGATCCATAAATGCCAACCAATAAAAACACTAGAAGAAAAAATATTGAAGTGAAATTAAACTTTAAAAAATCACTAAATAGATACTTAAGGCTCTGGATTGCTGGAAGTTGGAACTAGAAACATTAACCATATGAGAATTAGCGACCTTATTATTTGTGGTGGATCTGGGAAGACAGATGGATGTAGACTGACCAGAAAAACAAGTTGCCAACTTCCAGAGAGTTATCAACAATACTGAAAATTAACAGTAAACAAAATTACCTTATCCTTGGTAGCCTCAGGTTCTTCTTCTCTCTGGTATTCCTCATATGCCTCAGCATCATCCACAAACAAACTCGCATCAGCAAGAAACAACTCACGGCCACTGAAATTGACAAACAAGTTAATCAAATGTTCAAATAGAATATACTACTTAATTCAGAGCAACCAGTAAGATAATACCTCATACGATCATTCTTAGCCCTCTCTGCTTGTTTTGCAGCCAAACTAGCTTCTCTCTCATCCACCTTTTTCTTCTTCCATTGCATAAAGAGCTCAGTAGTCATTGGAGTTGATGAACTTAATTTTGAACGCTGAAACAGACAAACACAAGGACAAATATGAAGACACACACACAAAAAAAAAAAGCTTCTTTATACAAATGAGATAAAATGGTCCTTTTATTGAGCAAGAAAGTAAAGCAAAACTCAAATTGACCACCAAAAAGTGTGGTATGTAAAATATAGAAGCAAATCACAACTAACTAAAATTAAGTATGATCTTTTTTACCTCGTTTTCAATCTCTTCCTCAACAGGAATCTTCTCACTCTCTTCCTCCAAAAGTGCCTTCATTTGAGACTTCAAAACATATCCTGGAGGAAGAGCATGTCTGTAGTGACAATCTTTGCCACCATTTGGACATACCCAGAACCAACCATACTGTTTCTTTTCCACAGCTTCCAGAAAGTACTTGCAAACCTGTGCACGAGTATCATAAACAATCAATAAAGCATCGCCACATATATAGCAAGAGAGAGAAATCGGACAACAAAAGATAATTCTAATGGACACAGAACATTAGACAAAATCAATTTTGTTAAGAATAGCTTCAAAAGAATAATGGCTGAAAGTCACCTAGAGTATCAAGCTCCAAAGAATCATCTTGATTCTTGAAGATATTCATAGATGTTCATTAACAAGTTTTTATTCTTCCAATTCAAGATAACCAACCATTATCAGCCAAAATCAAGACTAACAATTATATAATTATTACCATAGAAAATAGAAATCCTAGTCCTCTTGACAAAACCTAATTGCCAAAATAATCATCTATTTCCAAGTTTTTGCACACTGTTACGCTAAATTTTAGCCTCCAAAAACAATCTTTCATTGGTATCCATCGTCATACAGAAATAGGGAGAGCAGAGCACAAAGTGTAAATATAAAGATATAATTAGCCCAAGCACCATCAACATCCAATGAGAAGAATAGATTGACAGAAGAAAGAGATTACATACGATCTCAGTAGGCTTATTCTGGTTATACTCAGTTTTCTTTGATTCAACAACCTTCTCCAGCATCTCTTGGTCCCAGTCCTCCATAGTATCTTAAGGAAATAGTTGCCCAAGAAAATAAAATCAAATCTCCATTGATACAAAAAATGAGAGGGAGAAAAAGGGGGGAAATATGACATGTAAAAGGTTTAAAATACATATTGCATAATAGCGATATATCTATAAGTAATAATCACCTTGATCACGCTTGTCACTGTAAATATCAATCTTCTCACCCTTCCGCTGAACATTCAAATCATGTGAGAACTTGCACTTGAAACCCTTTGCACATTGTCCAGCTTTGAAGAATTCACACAATATGGACTTGGGATCCACACCTATCCAATACTCCATTCTTCAATTATCCAAAAGGCCAACCAATATTCAAATATAAAACATAAAAACAAAAAATAATTCAATTCAACAAATATTATACATACCTACTGGTACTTTTGGTTGTGTAACAGCAACTTTGAACAAATCATTTAACTCCTTCTCTCTTGCTTTCTCTTCCTCTTTCTTTTTCTGCTCATCCGATCCAAAAACAAGTGCAAACCCATTTACTATAACAATTAGCTGATTCTATTTTCTTAATTGAAAAGACAAAATAACAAAAAAAAACAAATGAAGAAAGAAAGAAACCCGGTATTGCTAATTAAGTTTTAAGCTTCCTTTATTATCATATCTGTGCTTAAAAAATCCTTAGATTACAGTCATCATAGCATCAACTACTTAAAACCAACTCGGTAAATGAAATATGGGATTGCTAAGTAATTTAAATAAGTAATGCATTTTTAAGTTGAAATTTTTTAAAAAATAATAATGCATCCAAAAGTACTACAACTTATAATAGAACAAATATTCAATATTCAATAAGCAATTAATTAATA
Organism: Corchorus capsularis; assembly: GCA_001974805.1. NCBI lineage: Eukaryota > Viridiplantae > Streptophyta > Magnoliopsida > Malvales > Malvaceae > Corchorus > Corchorus capsularis. The sequence continues at coordinate 38,560 of AWWV01012012.1, read as the reverse complement.
TGGAACAAATTATTCTATATAATAAAATTAAAACTTTCGACATGAACAAAGAGGTTTCAATCAAGTAGTTAAGGAGACTGAGAAAATAAAAAAGAAGGGTACCTTAGCTGCAACTTTAGACGGGTCGGGTTTGGGTTGAACCGCTTGCTGGAGATTTTGAACATATTTCTGAACGTTTTTGCTCTTATTTTTGTTCTTCAGACCAAAGGTTTTGTCTTCCACAACTTTCTGCTTCTTCGCCAAATCAGCTTTCGATTTCCCTTGCTGCTTTGGAGGCATTGTTGAGAATCAGCCAAAATAAAAGATTAATTTTAATTAATTTATTGAAATTAAAAAGACAAAGAATAAAAATCGTCGGTGAAAGCTTGAAAAAAACTTTTTTATCTTTATTTTGCAGGGAAGAAAGGAAGATTTAGGAAAGGGAAAATAGGGTTTTAAAAGAGTTTTAATAATGGCGTTGGAGATGAAGAAGGGAAAAGAGACGGGACGGGGATTTTGTTCTATTCATCTTAAATGACAATCTTGTCCTCGTCGTAGAGTAAGAAATAAACGACATCGTTTCTAACTAATTTTTACAACGACGGCGTTTTTCTCGTTTTAAACGACCGCGTTTTTCTCGTTTAAAGAATCATAAGTTAACGGTCAAGAAACTCCAGTGAAGAGAGAACCACCGGCTTCAAGTTCAAGCTTTTCTGGTCAGAATTTGCAGAGAGAGGGAAGGAAGAAGAGAAGAGAAAGAGGGTTAGGGGTAGAAATGAGATTTCTCGCAACAACGAGCTTTAGGTTTTCTCAATTCAAAAACAGAGCTCCGGTTTTGTTCTTCAACTCCTCGTCTCAGCTTCGATCAAACCACCAAAAACGGTTTTTTTTTAACCCGAAATTTGTTCAATCTTCTTGTTTGGTTTAGTAGAAAATGCCTGGAAAATAATAATGAAACCAGAAATTCATAAACTTTATGGTTGTTTTATTCAATTTCAGGTGTGATTTTGGAATAGCATTTGATATCGACGGGGTAATTCTTCGTGGCCCTGTTCCCATTGGAGGTTCTCCACAAGCTTTGAGACGATTGTATGGAAATTCTGGTACTATGAAAAAGTTTTTATTTTTTTGTTTGGTTTCCTTTAAATGAAAGAAGATTATGGAAAGAAAAAGAGGAATAATTACATAGATTTCTTTATGGATTCTTTTCACAGGTGAATTGAAGGTCCCGTACTTGTTCTTGACAAATGGTGAGTATTTTGAAGTGAGTTTTATTTGATGGCATTGTAAAAATTTAATCGATAACATTTTTTTCCATTGATTTTGCGAAATGATGCCAAGCATAACGTGATTAAGGTATCAATCGGTGTTTTGGTTGTTGGAAAGGGTTGAGCTCTTTCAACATTTTGTGAGAACCCAAAAAAAGCAATGACAAATTCAACCTACATAATATTTTGTCTGGGAGTAGTATGAGGAGTGCTTTTAAATTATGTCATTGGTAAAATAATGTGGCTGTTTGACTTGAATAGGAGGTGGCATCCCAGAAACAAAGCGAGCCAAGGAGTTGAGTGAACTTTTGGGAGTAAATATCATGCCTTCTCAGGTAGGATTGTCGCGTTTTTAAATGGGTGTCGAAATTTCCATGTTTGATTGTTATGTGTTTGACAACTGGGTTGCTTATGCTTTCTTGTGATGCAGGTTGTACAGGGTCACTCGCCTTTTAGAAATTTACTGAAGAAGTGAGTAGATATGGATTCTGTGTTGTATTTTTCACTTTACTGTCTATAATATATGATTTTGAAATATCATTAAGCTTTCCAACATATTTTAGTCTCATGTCAGCTATTTTAGCTCACCTTATTTGCTAATCATCATAACAGTTTTTAAAGAGGAATAGTTGAATAAATTTACCACCTTTATTCCTGGGTAATGATAACTGGTATTATGGTTACTTGAGGTTGGAATAAATTTATGTAAGTTACTTGGATTCATAAAAGAAATCAGCATTTGTGTTTGGTGCTAAACACTTAGGTTCCCCTGAGGAGTTTTCTAAGGATCTCTTCCGTGATAACGTGTTGATAGAAAGTAATATAGTAGACGATCAACTCTGGAGTGGCTTAGTTTCCATATATTTGACGATTCATAATTGTATCAGCCATTATAAGTTGTTCTCTTGATTTAATTATACTATACAGGTTGGGTGGATCACGCATCATTTTGTTCCCTAAAACATTTACTATCTTAGCTAGTCCAGCATGAATGGTCTAACTGAAAAGCAAGAGATTCATATTAATTTTCGAGAATGTTGAAACCTTTCTTTTGGCTTCTTCAGTTATTTTCTTTTGATTTTCAACATTGTTACCTTGTAGTTGACGAAGCACTATCTGTCTTACTCTAGTTCTTTCCAATTTCTGTTAAGCATCTATTTAGGTGTTGTTATGGTACAGTTAGCTGATAGTTTCTTACCAATGTCTTTTGTAAGGTCAGATTTGAGAATGAATTCATTATTGCGACCGGAAAAGGGGACCCAGCTTTGGTGATGTCTGAGTATGGTTTCAAGTAAGGCTCAGTTTCATGATTCAATCTGGAAAAGTACCGACTTTCATAGCATAGTTTCTTAAATTGTTTGGAAATCTATATAGCTAAGTTATTTTGATGCTAGAAAAGTTCTTTCAGTGGAAGAGTATGCATCTTACTTTGAGAACATTGATCCTGTATTTCAATATAAGAGATGGAAAACTACACCAATATCAGATATGAAGACTCCTTCAATGCCAAGATGTGATGTTTCCTCAGACAGGATTAAGGCAGCATTTGTTGTCAGTGATCCTGTAGATTGGGGCAGGGACATTCAGGTATATTCTTCTACTCTTAATTAGAACTGTAAGTCTATGTGATTTCTCATTCTTTCTTAAATGATTTCTTGTTTCGCTTACTTGATATGGCACCATTACTTATTCCAGTGTTTTACATGAAATGATAACAAGTTGTGAAATTCTTGAATCACATGCTTCTGTTTACTTTCTCTTTAGAGAAAGAAACAATTAATATGAATGTTCTGACTTCTGAAACATCTTTAATGTTCATAACTTGTTCTTTGCATGATGAAATCATTACCTCTAATATTTGAAAATGTTAAAGTCATGCAACAAAATGGATGTGATGTCCTCTGGAGTTTCACAATCACCTTTTACAGTTTGAACAGCTTTGCTTTTTGGATCTTTGGTATGTATCATCAATGGTTATGGACCTGGATTGTGCTTATCTTGAAATTTTCTATCTAACCTCTACTTGTGACAGTGTTAATAATATAATTACTCAATCTTCTTAGAAATTGATCTTGTTGTTCTACAACATCTCAAATATTGATTAACCGATTGCATCAGGTGTTATGTGATGTCTTAAGATCAGGGAATCTTCCTGGAGATGCAAATAGAAGCCAACCACCTTTATATTTTGCTGCTGATGATCTTGAGTATCAGGTTCGCTATTCTGCTCTCCTTTTGTTTAAGGGAGTTTTCAGAGGGTTTCAGTACAGAATCGTATCATGCAGATGGACATAGAAAAATCCTGAATTTAAGGGGTTCAAAATAGTGCCTTTCTTTCTTTTGCCTATATATATCCTGTACCCCTGAGAGTTTATGATTGAACATGCAAGGTTAGGCTTACAGGGAAATATTGGGGACCTTTATTGATTAACTGTTGTCTGTCTATTTTCTGTTCTTGCATCAAGCATGTCTGTTGACTATTTTGCAGTACTTACTAGATTTTCCACTTCTGTTAATTGGCCTTAAGCAAGCTTCTGGTCTGAGTTATGAGGAAATTAGAAATGATTCTTTTAAGCTCTTCTCATTTTCCCTACACGTAACTTGGAACTAATAGTTTACTAATACCCTGATTTGCTAATTGTATTATACAGGCTGCCTTTCCAACTAAGCGTCTTGGATTGGGTGCATTTAGAACTGCACTGGAGAGCATCTTCAATAGGTAAGGTTCATATCTCACTGCATTAGAAAATCTCACATCAAATTCAATTTAGTTTGAACTACCTCCTGAGTGATGTATAATTACCTTCATTTCGAAATGAAAGAGAAATGTGTACCCATTATTTTGAAAAGAAACTCATATTTTATTAAATTTTTTGTATTTCTTTACTACCCAATACCCATGTCAGGAAGTGAGTCAGACAGGGGCATGGTAATGCATTTTTTGTTCCGCTGTGGTTCCTTTATGTCAAAACTAAGAGATCATTCTCTTTGTCCGGTGATCCTTTTAAAAAAAAAAAAAAAAAAAAAAAAACAGGGTAGTATGCTTTCCAGTAGCAGTAATCTCTTCATTCTGTTGGGCTTCCATAAGCTCCATATGGAAAAAACATGTACAATCATATGTATCCCCTCTTAAACAGTTTTCCTCTATAACAACTTTACTATTTTTCATTTTTGCAGAATCAACCCCAAAAGTCTGGAGTATGTATCTTATGGCAAACCAAATCCATTTGTCTTCAAGAACGCTGAAGCAATATTGAGGCAACTTCAGTCATCTTCTTGTCTTGATCATTCTGAAAACAATGGAATGTCTGAGTCACATCCTTTTAGAACACTTTACATGATAGGTGATAATCCTTCTGTTGACATCAAAGGTGCACAACAGGTTTGTCTACATACTTGTGACTTCCTCAATCGTGTTCATAAAACTTGCAGGCTTGGTTATAACTTATATAGACTGCATTCAGTTGTATTTAATATTTGCACCTTGAGCATCAAAACTCTCTTCATGTTTGGCTTTTCAGACGGGGCATCCTTGGTTTTCAATTTTGACAAGGACAGGTGTTTTTCGAGGAAATGATAATGATGCCGAATTTCCAGCTGACCTGGTAAGTTGAATGCTCAATGTCTATCTGCAATTCAACTATTATTCAAAGAAATATGAGAACAATGTCCAAATAAAATGGCACCATGCTTCTTTGCTGTACCTAAATGAGGTTTCATCATCGGTTGTGCAGGTTGTTGATACAGTTGAGGAGGCAGTAGACTTTATTCTGAAAAGAGAGTGTATTTCTTAGCAATACGAGGCATTTATCTAAATGTTTACTTACAGTACTGTCTTTATAGACATTCTTTTGGCAGAATGAAAGAAACTAATGCCAAACACCACATGTTTGTAGCCTTTGTAAATCTTCTTTTTGTTTTGATTTTGGAAATAAGAGGTTTTGAATTGGCTCAATTGCTTACGTCTTGCATTATCTCTTCTCAAAGTTGTGAATATCTTTTGTTTTAAAAAAGAAGGTGAAATTAGGTAATTAGCTTTAATTATGCTTTTTGTAATTTGGGAAGAAGACCTTGTTAACCATCAAAAAAAGGTTTTTAACTCTAAATTCCTCGCAATGTTTCTGAATATTATACACTGATTTTAATCTAAATTTTTAAAGAGAAATTTAAATAATTTATTTCTCTTAGTTTAAAAAAAAAAAAAGAAACCTCATCTATCAAAACAACAATAACAGGATATAAGCTATAAATAAATAAATTTTTTCTATTTCTGAAATATAAAATGTTAAAATTGTAAAACAAAATAAGGTAAAAAGTAAAATTGATAAGGCCTAATTTGTAATTACACTTCAACCCCCTTACCCAGCCATGTAAAGTCTATTCAATTTCTTTTCAATTCCTCCGTTCTGCAAACTAGATAAGCCAATTCCCCTCCTTACATAATCTTCTTCTTTTTTCTCCTTCTTTTCGCCATGGAAGCAACTCTTCTTTCCTTTCCTTCTTCGAAGCCTCCACTTTCTAAAACCCTAACTCTGAAACCCACCAACCCATTTCTCCATTCTTCAAAACCCAAATTTTCTTCTTTCAAAACAACCCCATTTTTCCCTTCAATCAAAGCAGCCATTTCTCGCACCAAGAAGGAAGAAACAGTTCAAACAGTGAAAGAGCAATTAGAAAATTGTTACCTTTTAGCAGGTATAAAGTATACGGGTTTCACTGTGAAGCAATTCCAGGACTTACGCAGATCACTTCCAGAGTCATCTAAGTTAGTGGTAGCTAAAAACACTCTGGTTTTGAAAGCCATTGAAGGAACTCCATGGGAAGCGTTGAAACCTTGCATGAAAGGGATGAATGCTTGGCTTTTTGTTCACTCTGAAGAAATCCCAGATGCTATTAAGCCTTACAGGACATTTCAGAAGGAGAAAAAGATTGAGAATGATTTTGTAGGGGCTGTTTTTGAAGGGAAGTTTTATGGGCCTGGAGATTTTAAGCAGTTGGAAAATATGCCTACTAGGGCTGAGATTTATGCTAAGCTTTTGGGAAGTTTGCAGAGTCCTGCTATTGGACTTGTTGGGACACTCCAGGCTCCTGCAAGGGATCTTATTATTACTTTGAAGGCTTATGTGCAGAAGCTGGAGGAGGAAGGTGGTGGCCAATAGGAGGCATTTCAAACTACTTTCCTGGTGGAAATGGAATTTTCATCTTTTATTTGTAAGTGTAATTTAATGGGAAAAAATACCTTTTTGTTGTTGTATTTAATGAGGGAATTGGGTCAATTCTGCTAATATGTTTTTTCATTTTTGTAGAATTATGTAATATTGGAATTTGAATTGGTGATGTTGGATGGAATCTCATTGCAAGATAGAATTTTTAGTGATTCTTTTTAATTTTTGGTCATCCTCTAATCTCTTAGACTTATGGTTATTTCATCTTTGATTGATTGATAGTTCCTAGACCTAATGTGTGGAACATCCCAATTGTTGGAAACTATATGAACTTTGATGAGATAGGAGAGAGTTACTTCCTGTGTTATAGGCTTGCATATGGAAGAGAAAAATAATTGGAAATCAGCATGTGTTAGTGATTTTTGTTATAGCTGCAAATCTTTTAGTCTTGTTTGAGTCAGCTCCTGTGCATTGCATGTCCTTAGAACTGAACTTGAATGGTAAAGATTTGATTTTTTTTGAGTAAGTTCATCTGAGAGTTGTTAATATGGTATTTTTGGTTAAGCCTGCTAGTTTGTGGGAGCTTGATCTTCCTACTGGTATGCATAAATTAAGCTTGCTAGTTTATGAAAGCCTGATCTATCTTTCCTCAAGAAGTCTGTTTCTGTCTTGGATTGACATATGGCTGGACTTTGAGATGGTTGGGCAGACTTATTATTGGTTTATATTGGAGATTGGCTGGCCAGATTGTGATTGTTACCTGTTTTGTATCAGAATATGATAGTAGAAGACATTTTTTTTTGGCAAGTTGTGTTTTCCATTGATGTCAAAAGCATTTCAATCTGATAAGGAGGGGATTTTCCCAAATCATAATATAGAGCTTCTCCTATAAGCATTATGTGATCAGATCTCTTACACCAACTCAAGCTGAGGCTTAGTAGAGTAGAATCTTAACTTTGTAGTCGAGGTTTTTTTCTTGGCTTAGTACCTGCAATACAGAGGCTATTAGAGAGGCCAGAGCTTGCCTTGGCTTTCACATCAGAAATACCAAGAGATAATGTAGAGAAAGCTCTTGAACAACCTTTGTGAGCTGCAACGTGCAGTTTCAGAGTGAGATCTTTGTATAGATGCCATTGCTGCCAACTTGAAGAAGACTGTTAAATAGTGTATAAATTGAAACAAAGCTACATTTGTTTTGCATGGAATATGGCCTGCATATAAGTCCGGTAATTGGCATTGCTCCAACCAGAAAAACAGAAAAATGATCCTAACATATACCCGAAGGGTGGTGTTCGGTTGGAGAAATACCATAAACTTATTTGCAGGCCATACCCAGGCAAAGCAAATTAACTGCCGAGGTTCAATTCTGCACAAAGCCATCAGTGATAATAAATTTTATGTAGCTACAGCTGATGCCAGGAAAAAGAGTAGTAGAGACTAGAGAAGCTAAATTACAGGTTGTAGCTAATTGAAGAGGAAACAAGCTTCTCATGTTTGTTTCATTCAGGCAATATTAATGGGCAAAAGGGATAATAACTGATTCACCAACAAAATGCTTGTGACCAAAATAAAAAATCAATGAAGTTTTCTTTTTATGGTTTTTGCTTATAACTTTGGTTGGTTCCTGAATTAGTTAATTTTGCATGAACCAACTACATGGCTTTTTTGTAATTAATTTTATTCAAGGATAGTGAATTTGTATTTATCATAAATTTTAATCCTGCACACCATTTTATGTTTTGGATTTGATTGTTCTTTTTTCCTTTTTCCCAACAACAGCATGTAATAATAGCTGGTGGTGATGACCTTTTCACCATCGTTGTGATACATACATAGTACTACTGTTTTTTGGAGACTCAAATGAATGGGCCAAGTCGGGTCTAGACTTTTTTTTTTTTTTTTTGCGTTACAAAATTATTCATGATTGTGAACTTTTCTTCTTTTTTTTTTTCGTCTATATGGTAATGGAACTAAACCCTGATGTATGCCCTTACTACTTCGGCAACCCATTAACAGGAGAATGTGAGTATATTTTTTATCTTTGAAATTTTTTAGTTGGCCATAAACAAGAGCATATAATCCATCCCCCCCTTTTTTCTACTCACGAACATGATATTGAAATAGATGAAATGGACTACACAATATAAGATAGTTCTCTTCTTCCCCATAATCCTACCTCACTCCTCGCAGATTCAAACCCGGGATCTTCCACAAAAAGTTCCAAACTCTTAAATCTTAACCACAAAGGTGCCCATTTTTTCCCCTATGATATATTGCAACTCTTCTATAATTGTTCAATCTTAACAAGGTATTGTGTTGTGACCAAAAAATAACAAGGTATTGTGTAGGGATTCACACTTTAAATGGATTTCATGTTCGATTCTCAAAAATTCTAAATTGTGATATATTAAACTACTCTTGAGTCAGGGGCGGAGCTCTGTACAATTCAGTGGGGTCAATTGACCCCACTGAACTTTGATAAATCAATTTAGTATATATGTTTTATTATGATTTTTTTGTTATTTGGTTATTATTATGATCCTCTAAAATCATGAGAAATCTAATGGAAGTTGTTCGTGACCCCATAATATAATTAGGTAAAAACTAAGAAAATTGTTAATCATCTATCCTTAATCAAAACTTAAATAGAAACATTAATATAACAATACTTGTTTTTGAACAATGTGAAATTAGAATAATTAACAAGGAATAATTTTGATAGTCTTATTGGTATATGGACAAAAGAAAAACAAATGCTTTATCATAATAACTTATTAGTCTTTTTGCTCCCTGAATTATAGGGTTAAGGACATTTTGTCCTTAGACTAAAATTGAGACGATTTATCCCCTGAATTTTTCAAATTCAAATTCCAGGAAGTAAAAGATCCTGGATTTAGGAGGTTTAAGGAACAAAATGTATGGAATTTGAAATTTTAGGAGGCAAATTGTCACGATTTGAAGTTTATGAGGTAAAATGTCTTTGACGTAATAGTTCAACAGACAAAAACGCTAATAAGCTGTTATATAATAGACCTCCACCTCTTGACAACTCACATAATATAAAGAGAGTTTAAGGAAGTCACGTAGGCATAGCTTCGAGTCTTACCCTCATCCTCTATCCTTGTAAGAAAAAAAGATCATAATAATATTGACCGCACTGACAAAAGTTTCTGGCTCCGCCACTGTGTTGAGTTACTAAATATATATATATATATATATATATATATATTATAAATACTCGAGTAATATATCGACCGACTTTGAACTTTGAAGTTAAGCTCAAATTAAAGAAAAAGGTACTATATGTCAACTGAGTTAAGCCTCGAATTTTTATAATTGAATCGAACTCAAGTTATGTATCCACTCGAAATCAATTACATTTACACATCCATATACTTGCATAAAACAAAACGACTAAAATTTTATATTTTAGTCAATTTCCATAATATTTCAATGAAAATGAAAAATAGAGGCTGTTTGCACCAATTTGCTAACACATTTTTTGGGTCTGAGTTTAGAAAAACATCATGACATCAACCTTTTTTGGTTACATAATTTTCAAACTTTAAAATCCCCTAACCGTGGGATCCACTCTTTAAGTACCAGATGAAGAAATGAATGGTCAAGATCAAACTTTACTAGCTGTGGGATCCACATATCAAAGAAATCAACGGCTAAAATCAGACACATTACCCTCCGGTGGATCCCACATCCACCAGAAAAACAAATTTGTATTTTTATTATAAAATTTGCTTGCTGCTCTCATCTCCCCAAGCAGCAAACTTTCATTTCTTTTCTTCGACAGGAAAGGAAGAAAAGAAAGAAAAAGAAAAGTTTTTTCTTAATTTTCTAGGGAGACAAATAATCATGGATGATTACACGAGAGAGATGATGGATTTGAAAACCCTAGTTACACGAACCCTAGAGAAGAAAGGTGTTCTAGCTAAGATCCGGGTAAGAAAACTTTTCAAGTTTGGTTTCAATTTTTTGTTTTCTTAATATTTTTGGAATTTCATGTTTGGTTCTCGAGAATGTGAAAGAAGATAAGAAATGGGGTTGAAGAGATTAGCTCAGTTCAGTTAAAGAGATCCTCTTTTGTGCTTGGATCTCGTGTTTAAGGATATAACCGAAGATTTTTGTTTCTGAACATATGAATAACTTTCAATTTGTTAAAAGTTTCTACTTTAGTAATAATTTAAGGGTTTTTAGATCTTTAGGTGTTAATTTGGGACATAGAAGTTAAAATTTCTGTTTCTAAAACTTTTAGGCGCGATTCTTTTGTGGGGGCAAATCAGATAAATTGGAAAGGTAAGGTTATTAGCAGGTTAGGGCTTTGAATGTGGTACGCTGTAAACTTCTAATTTTTCTTTTTGTCTGGAGTGAAATGCTAAAACTTTGCTGTTAATTTTGTTAGCCAGAGTTTGCCGTGGCTTTTGGTGGGTTATTATTGCTCTGCACTTCAATTCAGGAAATTTACTGATATTTTGTGCAGTTGTAAGTTAGAAACTTCTAAATTTTCTGTGGCTTTTTGTCTGGTGATTTATTGGGTCCTGGGGAAGTAGTTGGTCTGCTGTGGGAAAGCAAATTTTGGGATTTGTGCACCATTTTGTTGCCAAGGCATAAGGAAGAGGTGGACTGTAACACCAGGTGTTTGTTTGAGGTGCAGGTTATACTATTCAGTACTTGTATACTTTGTTTCTGAAATCTGCAAATAACTGTTTTAAAAAGAAATAGAAATGGAAGTTGTGTTTGATTTGTTGTGCCTAACTTAGGTTACGTGCTGAATTCCCTATTGGATTTAGAATAGTATTACCAAAAAGGCATTTTTCTTTGCTGCCTCCTTATCAGGCTTCCCCACGGAAGGAAAGAAGAGAGGTTGGGGGGCAAGGGGCATGACAAGTGCAGATCTAACAAAGTCATCATAGTCTTCTAATTTTGCTGGTGTTACTTACTTTTTAAGCAGAAGTAGGTTTATAGTGATCAAAGTACGGATGTTTATGAAGTGTTCAAATTAGTAAAGGTGTTTTCATGTGGTTGTATGTTTCTCCTTTTTTCACTTTTTCATTTGATTTTAGCATTCTTAATATTTCAGTCTCCAATGAATTTCGCAAATTAATTTTGCTTTAACATTTTGTCACCCTTTTGGATTTTTTGCTAGGCTGAACTTAGGGCAAGTGTCTTTGAAGCGATAGAAGAGGAGGATCGAGTAATTGAAAAGGATGAAGGCTTACCTCCTGCGTTATTGGGCAGCTGCAATGATCGTGCAAAACAATTGCATGCTTCTCCTTCTGGTAGGTTCAAAAACTTGCCCTTCTGATATGAGTTATTAAGTAGCCTGCTTTTGCTGCTGGATTAATATCCATTTGTAAATTGTGAACACTTGCTCTTGTTACATTTTAACATCTTGAGAAACTTCTATTTATCTGTTGTTCCAATCTCCTTTATAATGTGCGACTTGAATTTTCAAATGCAGGAAGACTATTAACTGCACTAGTATGCGAGTACTTAGACTGGGCGCAGTTAAACCACACACTAAAAGTTTATCTGCCAGAATGTAATTTGGTAATCAAGTAATTTTCAATGTATCATAGCTTTGATCATCTCTTTATAGTTGATCTTTCTATTTGTTTTATTTCATTGAAGCTTACCCGTGAATCTGTGGATATTTGTCCTAATATTGTAGCAAAAAGATTCTTGGAAAGCCGAGTTGAAAGACTTTAGTAGCAAAAATGGTTACGATCTTAACAGAAACGGGGACAGCGGACCTTTACTTTTGGACGTTCTTGAAGGCTTCTTGAAGTTTGAGGTTAGTTAATCTCTGTTTTGTATATTTTCGTATTATACAAGAAGCTGTTTAGCTTATGAAGTATGGACGATAATACTTTTTCTATCATCTGAATCTCATAGGTTCTTTTGTTTTCCATTTAGCAGCAATAAGTGTTAGTATTTGGAATCTATGTACAATATTGCTTGCTTCTTTGTATATTACCTATTTCACTTTGGTTTGATGTCTTGGTAAGATGTTTGATGTGAGAATATGATTATCTGTCATTTGTCTGATATCCCAAAATCACCTAAAGGCTGTGATTGTTACAGTAAGGTGAAAGGGGTTTCATTATTTTATAAGTAGATCCTGGCTTCCTGGCTGGCTTGAGTGAGAAGGAATGTTTTCAAGGTCCTTGAACTAATAATTACTTGGATTTGTGAAGCTAAGTTTGGTATTTAATCCTAAAAGTATGAGACTTTGCTAAGAACTAGTCATTTAATAATTTATGCATTTACTTTCTGCTTACATCGGGGGTGTTTGACATGTGGAGAGGATGATTATTAATATCATCAATTTTTGGGTTGTGTTTGTTAGTTAGTTATATGCCATCTTATCCCTATCATGATGGCTTATTTTTCCTGTTTAAATGTTATAAAAATAGTTATATTATATGCATGAAAGAATGCTCACTGTTTCCAATCATGTTTTGTCAGAACTTATCCCAAGCAAGGGGATCTGGAAGGAGACCACAAGAAATGGAGTCCTCATCTAGTTTAGAGTCGCGGAACACAAGAAGACCCTCATCTTCAACTGTTGCTGGTGGCTTGCCACCATTAGGAAGGTGCTAGACTTCTGCCACCTACTGTAGTTATGATTTCTTCTTTATCTTTTTCACTTCCTGTTTTCCTCCTTAATGGTGCTAAAAGCTGACTAGTTTTGTATTTGGTATGATAGGCCTGTTCCTGTTTCTCAGTCATCTGGTAAGGGATTATTTTATGTTTATTCTAAACATACTATGTACATATCTATTCTATTGCTGTTTCCGTTAGCTGATATTTTGGCCAATTTAGATAGGAGAGCTGGGTCCTCCATGTCTGGTTACAGGAAAGACGAGTTTAATTGGAGATATGACAATGATGATCTCCCAGAAGATGTGATTCGAGCTTCAGCTGCCCTGGAAAATCTTCAGTTGGACAGAAAGGCCAGAAATCTAACTACTTCATGGCGGTTTGTTTCCCAACCTTGCTAATTTGAAATTTTGCCTCCTGCTTCCATGTTTACTAGGAAGAATTAAATTTGCGATATGATCTGCTAGACATGCTTTTTAATGTTTAAATATTGCTTCTTGGTGGTGGCCTTGTTCTTTAACATTGACTGGCTAATTTGCATCGTAGTTGCAATGCATCCACCACATTTCTTTTTCATCAATAGCACATTTTATGGTATCTTTGTGCCTCTTCAATCTTCAGCTTCGTAATCACGTGATAGAATATGCTTGTATTTCTTGTAATTTTGGATTTGTGTCCTTACCCCATAATACCATTTATGCATTTAGATGTCTGGTCTTGTCTGCTGAGATTTTTCTGATGTTTGGCAATTGGCATGAAGATGACTGTCATCTCCTTTCATTATTTGTGTTATACTTGAGTATTGATTTTAGATAAGATCGATGAATGCATCTGTGAAACATTGCTATAACATATTGTTATGTTGCAAATTAAATTGTATGAAAGAAAGTCACCGTGTTGATTCCTAAATGGTTTGATCACTAGTCTTATATATATATAACAATAAAAATTATGCAATCAATAATATGCTTAGCCAGGGAATGCAATATCATTAGTAAAATAATATCTCCTTAATTTGGTAACAGGCATGGTGGTGATGGAGTCAATGAGGATGATGGCAGACCCGATCATATGTAGCCGAATGACATCCTTTGCATTACGGCACGTGTAGTTTAGTGTGTATCTCAAGCTTTTCATCAAGCCGAGTTTTCGTTAACCATAAAAGAGGGTAGTGAAGTTATTATGTAAGTTTTATATATATTTGTGATGTGATTTTAGTGTTCTCTTTTAAGGTTTCTTTCCTCCTTCACTTATTTCCTTTAAGACACATTTTGGTCCTTTAATCAGTCACTATTATTTTTCTTTATTGTAGACCCTTTCAGTATATCAAAGCTATTTTGAGGTTATTGAATGGATTCTTAGTTCAAATTATTGTGTTTTTTAGCCTGAAAAGTCTCTGGCTGTTATCTCTTGATCAACTTGATTGTTGAAGTTTATTTTTCAGTTTTTTAATTGAAACAAGAAAGATATAACTTGCAAGTTAAACTAAACTGTTTAAAAATATATGGTGATTAAAATTATTTGAAAAATATGTCTTGCTTCTTTCTATGAGAGACTGGATCCTAGTCAGTATTGTTTTTGTTCTTTACTTATTATTAGTTGCTTTGCAGAAAAAAGAAGGGCAATTAAAAAGAATCTGCATTAAAATTCCAAATATGGAATTTATTATCTTTTGGACTGATGTGTCTATGCTTGGATACTCACTTCCAAAAGAGGTAATGCATGCATGTTGACACATTACTCAAATCAAATTCTCTTATTTTTTTCTTTTTTCTTTTTTTAAATAAATTGTACTCTTAAATCTTACTAAAATAAAAGGTTAAAATATTTTTCCCTCCAATCAAAGCAAGCAAAGGAAGAAACAGTTTGAACTGGTATAGAACAATTTCATAAAACAGTTCAAGGAAGAAATGTTGATTTGTTAAGAACATCACTTGGTTAATAACTCATTGTTCATACACACTAACAAATGAATAAAGGGATTTAGCGTTTCATAGTACAATCCTCTTTTTTGTTTTTGTTTTTCTTTTTTTAAAAGGAGATTCCTCATGTTTAAAGTTTAAACCATCAATATTTCTTAACAAATCGGGTTCGATTAGAGTTCGGATTCAAAATTTCCTATACTTCAAAGTTAAAAACAACAAAAACAAATCAAAATTTTGTATACTTCAAAGTATAAAAAACAAATAAACCATCAGAATTCGACACAGTTTGATTATGTAAAATTTTCTTTACTTCAAAAGTAAAATACAACAAAATAAAATAAACCATTTGAATTTGACACGAATTCGACTTTTTTTTTTTAATTGAGATTCTGTGTAGTGTAGCCGATTGAGAAGGTTTTTTTTTTTTTTTTTTTTAAAGATGGAAACCAAAACATATAATGGTATGGTACCAAAAATTGGGACCATAGTATATCCCCCTTGCAGTCGGCAGATTTACATTAAAATATCAAAGTCCCTTAGTTAGATTCAATTTTTTTGGTACAAATTTATTTGTTGAATTATTGAAAAATAAATATAAACAAAAATAAAATTATAAAAAGGCAAAAGTCCCTCGTGGCAAAATTTAAAACGTCAAACTCTGAGTTTCCGACACATTCTCCACGTTCCCTCACTTTTTAAGGAACTAAAAACTTCAAAGTCTTTAAACTCTTTTTTGCTGTTTCTTATTTTCCACCCAGCCAAACAATCCCCAGCTTTTCCCATGGCGGTTTTCAGCCGTTACTCCACAGCTGCCACGGCGGCGACTATGCAAAGACAAACCGCCACCGCAACATTCTCTTACTTAATTCGAACATTTTCTTCTCCCTTTTCTTCTTCTTCTTCTTCTTCTAATTCTTTGAATTCCGAAACTGACCTCAATCGTGGTGATAAACCGGATGTTTTGGAGACCTTGAAGAGAGAGCCGAAGGGTAGAAATATCCAATGGGTTTTCTTAGGGTGCCCCGGCGTCGGTAAAGGCACTTACGCTTCACGGTTGTCGAATCTTCTCGGCGTCCCGCACATCGCCACCGGTGATCTTGTCCGTGATGAGCTCGCTTCTGCTGGTCCCCTTTCTTCTAAGGTCGGTCCAATCTTTATTTTTCGGTTAGGGTTTCGCAAGTGTTGAAATTTTGATTCCTTTGACCGTTTTTACAATTAAGAAAAAAATAATTCTTTTATATCCTCAATTTGGTGCGTTTTTACTTTTTTTTAGCTGAATGCATGTAGAAAAGAAGACAGTTTATTGCCAATCGTTTTAAATGTTTATAATTTACTGCTTTTAATGATGTATACAAGTGAAAATTAATGTTTGGATGAGTTAATTAGTTAGATTGTTACATTTAATGTGTTACTTCCATAAGTTAAAAGGTGTTTGTCTTGAATGTTACAAGTCAAAACATGTAATTCTGTATTGTTTTTAGCTATAATCATCTTGAAATCAAAGAATCATGTTGAATTTGAAACACCATGATTTTCATTTTTTTGAACTCGTTTTTCTAGAATTTTGCTTGTTTTCTTACTAGCATTATACTTACACTTGGCAGTTAAAGGAGATTGTTAACCACGGCCAGTTGGTTTCAGATGAAATTATAATAGATCTTCTGTCAAAACGTCTTGAAGCGGGAGAGGCCAAGGGTGAATCTGGGTTCATTCTTGATGGTTTTCCTCGGACAATAAGACAGGCAGTATGTACTCCATTTCACCAGTTTAGCTTCTGGGTTAAGATTGACTTGATTTTACTTACGAGCGATAGGAATATTAGGAAAGCCAGTGGTAGAAGAGCAATTACTCTGATTGGCTAACATATGCATTAGATATTGAATAATTCCTTTTTTCAGTTTTATGTTTAAAGTGTTTGGTAGAAGCATGTGTAAATTCCATCTTAGTCTTCGATACAAATAGTGTCTCATAGCTTCATGGTAGTTTACTTATGATACAACTTTACCTATCTTAATGATTTATAGAATTTCTGCTGATGATAAATTTGATGGTTTAGCAATGGAAGCTTTTCAAGACTTCTTTTTGTTTGCTATAAGCATCAAAGCACAGTGTTTCATGATACAAGTAAAAATTGTTATAACATAGATGGTGAGTGCTTAAATTTGAAGTTGTTACAGTATTAGCAACTTTGGTTTCATCAAAGTAAAAGCTTGATTTGATGATAACTAAAATTGCATCAGAACTGTCGTCTCTTTCACAGCAGGTAACTGATCTGGTTGTTTTGTTATAAACTACTTTTTATTAATTGAAATGAAAGCAAATTAAGTAGTAGTATTTCCTAATTATTTTGATGCATGACATTTTCCTGGTGCTAATTTGTCATGGAATCCAATGATGGCATGGAATCATATGATGGCTGCATAAAGGTGTCATTTTACCTTTTTCCATGAAGTCTGGCATGTGTTTCTGGTTGTTTTGGTGTTCCTTTAATGAATGAAAAAAAAAAAGGGTTCCTCCATCTCCCCTGCCCCCATATTGAACAAGGTTTGTTTGAGGGTGATGTGTGAATGTTAGGTACATTATTAGCAGACTTAAACTTTCAGTTTATTACATATGCTTTGAATGTACAATAGCTCCATCTCATGTCATGCCCTTTGATTGGCTAACATACCCTTTGAGTCTTCTGTAATGTAAAATTTCTAACCCTGTAGTCTACCATGCTATTATGCCTATTCCCAGGAAATACTCGAAGGAGTGACAGACATAGACTTAGTAATTAACCTGAAGCTTCGGGAAGAAGCATTGCTTGCTAAATGCCTTGGGAGAAGAATTTGTAGCGAGTGTGGAGGAAACTATAATGTTGCTTGTATTGATATCAAGGCAGAGGATGGAAGGCCTGCAATGTACATGGCTCCACTTCCTCCTCCCCCTCAATGCGCATCAAAGCTAATTAGCCGAGCTGATGATACTGAAGAAGTTGTTAAGGAACGGCTCCGCGTATACCATGAGATGGTATTTTTCCATACTCCCATATATTTTCCCAATTGCATTCTTAAAGATTTAATTAACAATTGCAGGTAGTGTCTCAGTATATACTCTGTATACAGATATTCTCTAGCCACTAAATTTGTCATTTTCATGTTGAGGTTTGATGTAACCCATCCTTTTGGTAAACAACTTTGTGATCTGGGATTGGAGTTACTGGGGTAAATTTATTATTCACTTTATTGACCTTGGTATATTGCAAATTTTTATTGTTAATACAGACTCGACCTGTTGAGGATTTCTACCGCAGTCGTGGGAAGTTGTTAGAATTTAATCTTCCAGGAGGAATCCCTGAATCCTGGCCAAAGCTGCTTCAAGCTTTGAACCTTGAAGATCACGAGGATAAAGAGTCTGCAGCTGCATGATGTATTACATCTCTGTAACATGTGAAGTATATTTGCAAGGTAAGTTAGGTCATTCTTTGCATGCACAAAACGCGTGTATGCATATTGTTTTTAGAACAGAAAAGGAAAGAGAGAAACATTACATATATATGCAATAAAAGCTAGACATGCTTAAAGCTCTAAACTACATACAAGGTAGTTTTGTAACTGGTATTTATAGAATGCATAAAGTAGTTAAGTTATTGTCTGGGCAGATGGGAATGGGACAGAAGGGGAATGTGTTACTTGAGATGGCTGCTGATGCTTTGCTATAAATGAGTATATTTGCTTGAGATGCCGGTCCCATTTCCATTGTGTGTGTATTTTGTGTATATTCTGTGTTCTCTGAAGTGTATATTTTCAGGGGATCTTATTATTGTTAAGTATGTCATTAGCCTCTGAGCTACAAGGCATATGAGATATAGCATTAGGTACTTCCGAACTTAAGTGAAAAATTGAAAGCTGTTGAACTGCAAGTGTAATTTTGTGATCTCAAATTATTCATGGACTGCATCTGCATGAAGGCTGGTAACAGCAAGGGTTAACAATAACTGTATAATGCCTCAGCATATAGATCATGAATAAAGTGCTTGTAAGCAATTGACAGATGAAACTTTTATAATCATATATCTTCATTCAAGTTATAGATAATCATACATGGATCATCATCATGAAAAATTTCTAGCATATCATCAATAGTACCAAATAGCAACTAAATAAGGATTCTTCTAGACCTTTTTCTTCCACACACACACACACACACACAACAAAAAAACACTAATCTTAAAGAAACCTCTCCCACAACATTAAAATCTACTTGCATAAGTACTTGGCAAAGACCCAGGTGGGCTGTGTTGCAGCCTTGTAACTATAATCAGAGAGAGCAGCAATGGGATCAACTGATTCATCCTTGACGTTATACTTCCACAAGAATTGACTAGAATGAATCCTCTGGTAAACCATAGGATCAGAAAAGTAAACCGTATCTGGTTTCAACTCTGGGAAGTCATCAATGGACACAGAAAAGGAGTAATTGCAACCCAAAAACATCGCCTGGTTGCCAATGGATTCCACTGTTTGGCAAATCCCTCTCTGGAAATCGATTCCCTGCAAGTAAAATTTTGCTCCTTCGTAAAAAATGTCTTCACCTTTTCTCCAAGGATTCGAAACATAGATTCCACCACCAGTCGGAGACTCTATCAAACGCTGATTAATTTCAGCAGGTTCGGAAATAACTTGTGATTCACTCATCTTGGTAATGTTGCTAGGGTTTCGAATATCCCAAGATTCAACGCTGCCATCAAAACGCAGACAATGTAACAGTTCATCCTTGTTGGAATACATAACATCAACAATCTTACCAACCCCAGATGATTTTGTTATGTCGGGTTGGATTATTTCGTTCCATGTTTTGTCCCCAATTCTACAGAAAGAAAGGGATTTCGTGAAACTATCGACAACCAAGACAATGCAGTTTTCATCATCGGGAGACGAAGACAACACGATCTTGTGTACCCTTGGTTCACTGGTCATGGCTGGAAGCTTGATGATCTCCACCGTTGGATTTGATGATTGGGAAAACAGATTTGCAAGATATATTTCATACTTGCGGCTGTTGATGTAAACCAATAGCCCATTCGACGTCGCGCCGGCGCAGTAGGTGAACGGGTCGGTTATTTCCTCCGGTAAGATTCGGTTCCAAAGATGCAAAATTTGGTTGTGAATGGGGCTGTAGAAGGAAAAGTTCGCCGCCGTTATGGGGTCGTCGAGTTTATAATCAGTACTTGGAAGCATCAACAATGGCCATGGCCTTGCGTCCGAAGGTGATCGCAGCGATGGCAGTGGCTGCCTGGTGGTGGTGGTGGTGGTGGTGGCGGCGGTGGAATAGTTGGTGAAGTTTCGTAGAAAAGGAGAATATTTAAGACTTGAAAAGCCACCACCACTCTTCAGCCGCATAGCCGCCGGCTTCGAAAATAAACCTAGAGGCACAAAAGAAGAAGCCATTTCTTAGTTTAATTACCACTCTCTTACTTACTGATAGTTTTTTTCATTTTAATCGGGGGTTTATATAATATTAGCATTAATTTGCCGTAATATGGGTTGAGTGCATTGCAAGTATAGCCTTATTAATTTAGAGGAGGGCCAGTCCTATGTTTAAGTATCATCTTACTTGCCTAAGGCCCATTTCGATCTAGACTAAATGGGACTTGTTTGTAACCCTGTTTTTTTTTTTTTTTATGATTATTAAATTTCATCTCAAACATTTAAAAAGAACAATGAGTAAGATTTTCTTTGAACCTTTTAGATAGGACTCTAAATTAAGATAACTAAAAAGATAATGAAATGAGACTTTATTTATAAGACATGAGGAGTACTGTAAAAGAAAAAGGGTCATTAGTTAATCTCAAACGTGCAATTTTTGGTTCATATCGAAGGTGTACCAAATTAAATTTCTACTAATTCATTATACATGGCCCAAGCAAAAGCATTTGATCAATTTTCTTGGAAGACATTTGTGATAATACCCACCCTGGAAAAGCAAGCCTTTAAAATCCTTTTAAATATCGCGTTCTTTCCTTAGGCATATTATATAATCGGTAAAATTATTTGCACTATTTTTGGGTACACTACTTTGCTACACTATCTATATCTAATGATTGTTATTCAAATCAAGTTCATATCCAACGGTTATAAATGGTAGTGTACAAGAGTAATATGCCCAAGGGTAGTACACATAGCCTTCTCCATATATAATTTGATACTAGAGATACGAGGAAAAGTACTATAGTAAAAAAAAAGATAGGAATTTTTTTTTTTTTAAAAAGGAATAAAATTTTCCCCATCGTTTTTCCCTCCAAAATTTCCACGGACTTGGTTTAGAAAGAAAGCACACAACAAGGAATATTTAGAACAGAACCTATTTACAGGTTCAAAATCCTGGTAGATCCCTTTGCTTCATGAATACAAGGGAGACAGAGACTAAATTAAAATAAGGTACTGAGGCCACGAAAACACCAAGTGTATATCCTCTAGTAGAAAAACCAATCTATATTCATCTAATGGTTGATCAAAAAAGTATAGTCCCAATTGGCAAATCATCAAAATTAGCAAATTATCAAAATGAGTAGTCATCCAATCAACACTATTGACACATCCAATCTCCTAGCTAGAGCTTGAAAATAGTTAGTGTATATATTATAGTATTCGAGCAATTTCAAATCCAAATCTATATAGCATGGGTTTCTTTTTCTATATTTTTCCATTTTAACCTCCTTATTTGTTCATCTTTATCTTCAAAATGGCGCACAAAGAGGTGAAAATTTTAATTACTTTTAAATAAGATCTTGAGTTTGAGTCTTGCGAATGTAAAATATAAAAATTGGGAGAGCTTCTCCCCAATTGAGGTATGGCATACTCGACTCTAGATACACGGAGTTTGTAATAAAAAATGTGGTTTAAAAAAACAAAAGAAAAGAAAGCTACAATGATCCATTAGATTAATTAGAACATCAAAATCAGATCAACAATACCAAAAACTATTCACATCTCTTCTCGAGATCATTTCATTAGAGGACAAACAAATCAAAGCAAAGCAAGTAATTAGAGATAATTAAGGATAAAAGGATTAACCTGATTTCGACTAACAATCTAGTTTCACGAGGAGGCAAGGACCCATATTGGCCGTGGATGTTTAAACTTGTACCAATTATGATAGAGGGGAGCCATAGATTCATCCTTCAAGTTATGGACCCCCATAATTGGACGCATATCATCCGCAGGACAACATATATATCTCCTCTTATCATCAGCAAAGTAAACCCTATCCGGTTCCAACTCTGGGAACTCATCAATGGAGACAGAAAATGAGTTATTGAAACCCAAAAACAAGGCATTGTTGCCTATGGAATCGAATCCTCCGTTTGGCAAATTCATGTCGGTGAGATCAATTGATATTTCCTGTTCTTTACATTTGATTCTGAATATATATCTCCAAACATGCAAAACCCCACCGGTAATCGGAGACTCTACCAAATACATATTGCAAATTAAAAAATTCGGAAACGATGCATATTTTCTTATCATTTCATTCATTTCTTCACAAATCATGCTGGTAAAATCGGTTCCTGCAGCAGCGTCTGATCTGAGATCCCAAGATTCAATGCTGGAATCCCAATCCAAGGAATAGAACAATTGATCCTTGTTAGAATACATGATGTCCAAAATTGGACGATTAGTTTCGGCTTTGGGTTTTAATTTGGTCCAGGAATCGTCTCCAATTCTACAAAAAGCAAGGCGTCCGCCGTCATGGGGACCGTAGACTAGCATGACAATGCAGTTTTCATCCTTTGGAGACGAAGACATTACAATCTTGTATACAATTTGTGTGCTTAATTGCCCAGTAGTAGTACCATACCAGTAGGGCACTGGATTGTCGATATCAACCAGAGTTTTGATGGGCGGGAGTTTGATGATTTCGACGGTCGTGGGATTCGAGAACAGATTTGCCAAATATATCTCACAGTTGTGGGTGTTTACATAGACGATCGAGCCACCCATTTGACGCCCCTGCACAGTGGGCGTCGGCTATCTCCGCCGGTAAAACCCGGTTCCAAAGATGAAACATTTGCTTGTGTATGGGGCTGTAGAAGCGAAACTTCGCCGTGTTTTGACCTCTGCCGCCAGTATTGAGACGTCGTTTTGGTGGAAGCATCAACAATGGCCATGGCCTTGCATCTGACGGTAACGGTAACGGTACGGTGGCGGAAGAAGATGTGGTGAATTGTCGTGTGCGTAATGATTGTTCACAAATAGTTTTCTCAAATCTCAAAGAAGCGCCGCTCCCGGACCTCAGCCGCCTTGCCGCCGTCGTATTCAAAACCAAACCTAAACGCAAAAAATGAAGCCATTAGTTTTTTTTGTTTTTTTGGACTACACCACTCTTGACTCTTGTCCCGTCTATGATTAGTTTTAGTGAATTTTTGTCTTTGATGCAAGTCCAATTATTACTAGAAAATATTACTACATCGTTGCAAGTTAAAGTTTTATGGGTTGAGTGCATTGCACGTATAACCTTATTAAGGTGGCAACGGCCGGGCCGGTTTTAATTACTATCTTATTATCATACTTGCCTAAGGCCCATTCTGACCGGACTAAATGGACCTCCAACGATTAATTAAGTCTAATTTAGTAATTTTTTTAGATAATTCAACTATGGTTGAATAATCATTTTGTCCCATTAATTTTGTAAATATAGTGACAGATTGTCACTGAATTTTAAATTGTACCACTTTACTCATCAAATTTGGAAAATTAAGTCAATTTACCCCTAATATGTTGCTGTGACTAACAAATCCATTAAATCTCATCTGATGTGGGTGGATCCCACATGAGCGCTGGCATGAAAAAGTCACAATTTAAAGTTCATGAGGCAATCCGTCTTAAATTTGCAAAGAAGGAAGCAAAGTGACTATTATGTCATTCAACCATTACCTTCGTAAGATGTTAACAACTTAACATCCACGATTTCATCCTGCCGAACTGGAACTGTCGCACCACTAATCGGATCTGTCACTGGACCACCGAACCGACGAGAGAAACCGCCTCCTATCGGTCCTTGAAGCTCTCTGATCTAGACTAGGTATTCTATTTTTAGGGGGTTAAAAGAAAAAAAAACGAAGAAGAAAAGAACGCAACATAATGGATAAAAAATACAGCATAAATATATTAAAGAAAAAATAATAAATCAAGTAAAAAAATTGTAGTTAATATCAACAGTTGGAATAAAAAATGTGTAAAAATCTATCACGAGAACTACCACGTAAAAATTCATTCCAATAGGTTTTTAGAACCGGTTTAACATGTTAAACCGTTTAATATCCGACGGCCAGGAGAATAACTGTTGCATCCAAGAGCTAGAACTTAAGGGTGCACCACAACTGTAAGGTGGTGCACCAGAGACTACACCTAAAGTTTGTGCTCAAATCGAGACTTGATTTGACTCATCCTATGGACAACTCTGGCTATACTAATTAATGCTCCTTTTGTCCCCTTTCATTAGTCACCCCTAACCGAATTCCACATACGAATAAAACAAGTTATAGTTAGTTACATTGATAAATTTAATAATTATTTTGATTTACTTTCCTAAATTACCACTCATTACATCTCTCATTATTTATTTTTTATACCACTCTCAACCATATTTTAGAAACCGGATAGGCCAGTCCGATCGGTTGAACTGGGCACCGGAGGCCTATCCGGTCCGAAGAGCATGATACTTTTTGGTTAGGCAACGATCGACGTGGACCGATTCAACCGGCGGGTAAATCAGAAAATCGGACCGATTCTGCTCGGTTTAAAAAATGTTGACTAAATTCAAAATTTAAATGTTGAGAAAAAAATTTGTTAGTGGTGGAATTTGAACCCATAACATGATAAAAACACTATAAACTACTTAACCACTCAACCAGAAAGCTTTTTTTTTTGTCATTGTTATGCATTCATTGTATACGAAATTCTTTTTTTAGCCTCAATTTCGCTCAACGAACCGAACCGACGATTGAACCGATCAAAACGATGATAGGACTCCTCTCTGGTTCAATTGCCAGTCCGATTTAAAAAACCTTGCTCTCAACTCACCTTTCCTATCACTTAGAATTTAATTATGAACACTTTTCAAGAAAAAGAAACATCCAAAGTATTTTAAGGGACATGAATCGGTGACAGATATAAAGAGACAGAGGGTGCAAAATACGTATTTATATTTATATCATAAGTATAAATCATGATATATAGTGATAAACATATATCCTACCCATTATTTTTGTAACCAGGTGAAATTACTCACAGCCCATTTCATTTTTAACCTGGAACAACCTTTTCGCCTCATTTTAGTCTTTTCTCCCTTGGCTAATTACTCAATAATTCTTATGTTCTATGTGGTTTGTGTTGAGTTTATTGGGTTATAAAAGTAAATTTCGGTTTTGTTGACTACTTTTAGATGATTAACTATGTTCACACACATTAGTATTTTAATGGACCGTATTAATTGTCAAGGACAATTGATTAATGACTATCAAAGGCAAATGATCATTTCTACACTTGCTCATCTTTTTGTTTTTTTTTTTTTGTAATTAGAAGAATTATAGAAGGCTTTGTTTTTCTAAAGCACTATTTTTAATCTTTACTCACCTCTTTTTTTTTTGGTGAAATCTATACTCATATAACTCCACTAATAGTGCGAAATGAATAATCGGTTATTAGGTATAAAATTCTGAACTCATTGAGCCCAAATATGGTATGGTGTGAACAATATTTACATTCATTAAACTAACTTAATGACCTTTAATTTTTCTTACAAGCGAGAAAACCGAAGGGACAGAAAACAGTGAAGCAAAATTGAACTCGAGAAGGTCTTTGAGGAAATGGAAATCATTTCATTTTTGCGTTGCTCCATTATTGAAGGATATTTAATAATGTATTTTTTAAAGGATTTATTTTTAAGGGATATATTATGATGATATATATTTGTTGGGCCAAAAATCTCTTGCTAGAGTTTTTGCGGAAAATTATTAATGACAGCATAGGGGCGTGCCAGTCAATTTGATGAAATTGACAAAGAGGTTGTAAAAACTAAATCTGGTGCGGAGCAGTAGAGAAAAAGATCAGAGCGATTTGTGGGGACTGGATCAAAGTCACACCGGAGCATTTAAATCATTGGATCCACAAGAACAAGACTTCCTAAGTTTGCGCTCGAAGAGTTGTTGATTGATTGAGATTTGAAAGAAAAATAATAAC
The DNA here is from genome assembly GCA_001974805.1 of Corchorus capsularis. Classification (NCBI taxonomy): domain Eukaryota; kingdom Viridiplantae; phylum Streptophyta; class Magnoliopsida; order Malvales; family Malvaceae; genus Corchorus; species Corchorus capsularis. The sequence goes on along the minus strand of AWWV01012012.1, from coordinate 12,383 downwards.
TTGATTGTTATTGCTGAGAGAGGAACAAGAGTATAGTGTTTTAACGTCCGGAAACAAGATTGAAACAAGGAAATAACACTTCTGGAGTGATCTTTTGTCCACAGACAAGGATTAAAACCAGAAAATGTTGAAAAACAAGTAAGAACTTGTGATGAACAAGAGAAAAAGGCGCGGAGCCTGAGAGAAAATAAGCACAAAGCTTGGTTTTTTCCGCAGAGTAAGTTTGTAGCTGTAGAAGCATGTTTGAAGCTCTGGAACTGATTCCTTTATATAGGGGTCGGCATGGGCTTGAAATCTGGTGGGTTTTACTTGCTGAGGAAGGCAATTTCCCTCTGACTGGTCAGATGGCAACTCTAGGAAGGTGCAGTGAAGCTTCTGTCTCCTTCTGATTGCTTCAAACAGGTGAGAGGAGGATAGAGAGGAGGTCAGAACATCTCCCTCTGATGTATCACACGGAAAATCTTCCCTCTAGTATATCAGGTGGAACATCTTCCCTCTGATATGTCACATGGCATGCCTTCTTATGCTTCCGATGGACTGAAATCTCCTGACTTGGCTAAGAGGTGGTCTTCTGACATGGGTCTTAGATCCTTAGCACCATGGCCACGAAATTCCCTCTTATTTAGCCATATTTAGCTCTTCAAATCATAAAAATATCTTTTAATTAAGAACCATGGCTAAACCGGGGTGACAAAACCACTTGTCCTTAACTGAAAAGAATGCAAAAGTTGCAAACGAGCTCGGATTGGGTCCAAACTTCACCAGTAGGGTTCACATATCTGTCAAAGACCATTGTAAAAATCTTGGTTGGGTTCGAGCCCTCCTTCATGGTGAACTAGGTTTCACACCCCAAACTGTCCTTAACTAAAAAACAAGAATAAGTTTTTCATCTTAAGTATGATTGAGATTAAATTTTTCCAAGGGACTTAGATTATCTCCATAAGAATATGGAAAAAATTCTAAGTAAAACCGAGCTCTCCTTCATGGTGAACCGGTTTCTCACCTTAAACTGTCCTTAAGTGAAAAACATGCATAAGTTTTTTATCTTAATTCCATTAAGGTTGAATTTCCACCAGTATGTTTAGATTATCTCCATAAAACTATGGAAAAAATTCTAAGTAAAACCGAGCTCTCCTTGATGGTGAACTGATTTTTCACCACAAATTGTCCTTAACTGAAAAACGAGTATAAGTTTTTCATCTTAAGTCCGTTTGAGATGAAACTTAGCCAAGATGATCTACATGAACCAAGGGTCATCATGATCTAACCCCATGTTGGAGCCGCACCCCCTAGCCAGATCAATTTTATTGATTTCGCCTTTTCGTCCTTAAATGAACAAAATTCTAAGTAAAACCGAGCTCTCCTTGATAGTGAACTGGTTTTTCACCCCAAATTGTCCTTAACTGAAAAACGAGTATAAGTTTTTCATCTTAAGTCCGTTTGAGATGAAACTTAGCCAATATGATCTACTTGAACCAAGGGTCATCATGATCTAACCCCATGTTGGAGCCGCACCCCCTAGCTAGATCAATTTTATTGATTTCGCCTTGTTGTCCTTAAATGAACAAAATGCAAGTTTGCCTCTCGGGAGGGAGCAACTAGCTTGGCAGCCTGACCACTATGTTAGAGTGATCATATGTGAGGGATGTGAGAGATAAAATCCCACGCCTCCCTTAGTTCAGTGAATGTTTCACATGCTGACAAACTCTTGCTCTCTACCTCCTCAGTGCAAGGGGTGAGAAGACGGCTTCCTGAGAACAGGGCGGCCTTCCCTAGGCACAGGGAACGACTTGTATTTTTTATTCCATGAAATATTTTCCATCTGCATGGTCAGATGCCATACGACTTCCTTTTTTACTATCTGCCTGACCCATCAGACAACAGTATCAAAGGAAACTGTTTCCTTGAGGCCTATCAGGCTATCACACCTCATCTCTTAGTGAGAGGCGGCACCCAAGTAATAATTAATAATAATTATTCTGAAAAATAATTATTATTTATTAATTAATAATTAATTTCGACTCTTAGACATTAATTACAAGATTTTCCTAATTCTGTTAGAACTAGGGTGGTGCAAAAACTAAATTTCTTCAGGATTTTTGATTAAATCTTGACCACACATCTTTATAATATTTATGTGAAGACCAATTTACCATCAATTGTAAATTGAGGTATAAACAATATTACATTACTATGTATGAAAACAAGTATACACTTATAAAACAAATAACAGGTACAAACAAGTTTACCCACATTAAAAAATCCTCGCAGCGCAAGCCCAGGGTACCCTCTCGTATATATTAATAAAGTAATTATTATACTAATTATACTAATTATTATAATATGATAATCTGATCAATTTGTTTCACGAATTGACTCGGAGACAAAGTCGATTCTTAAAAAATTTAGAAATCAAGAATAAAGAAAAAGTGAACGATGAACCGCTCGTTAAGGGGCAAATTGGATTTTCAACTTTTATTTATATTATTTTAAAAGAAAAATTACTTTTTTATACTTTATTAAATCTTTTAGTTAGAATAAATTATATCCTTCAAAATAAAGTAGCAATGACATTATTGGGTAAAAATTCAATTTGAGTCTAAATTCTTTTGAAAAAAATGTTCTATTTAACTTTAAAAAAAGGGAAAATTATAAATAAGGGTGGTCTATTGAGAATTATTTTCGTTAGATAACATGTCAAGTTATGTATTTTTTAAGAAAGAAATACAAGTTTTGGAAATTATTGAAGAGTATATATTGAAATATCAATTTTATCCTTGACTTAAAGTTCAATTTTCAATTCCTACCTGACTAACCAAATTTCTCTCTCTAAACTATTACGAGCCAACTCAACAGAACACATTTCTGACATCAAGGGAACAAGTTATTGCTGGATCAAGGCTAAATCTGGCCTTTTCTCAATTGTCGCCGGCAACTTTAGACGGTGTTTTTTTTTGGGCCAAATATTTAGTCGGTGTTGATTGCAACCATTTCTTGACTTATTAGTTGATGTGGATTCTTGCATATATGGTTGTATTCTTCATCTCCACCATGTGTTCATGTGTTTGTCACATAATTTCATGATGCATATGAATTAAGCATATGACTTTAATTTGGTTAATTTAACGCAAAAAAAAAAAGGATTGATTTGGTGGCGGCTGACGAAGGGAAAGATGGGCTAGTGTGGTGGTTATTGGAAAAACAATTACAAGTCATACCCTATTGCTTTTAAGGGTAGATATGTAATTTTAAGTTTCTTCTTAGTAATTTTTTTCCCATCCAGTATAAGGAGTTTTGCTCTGACTAATCTGATTTTAAGGGTAGATATGTAATTTTAAGTTTCTTCTTAGTAATTTTTTTTCCTATCCAATATAAGAAGCTTTGCTCTGACTAATCCGAATCCGACCCGAGTTGCGCATCTGAGTTTGGTGGGTAAGTCTACCATTTGATCCAACTAGTAATTTAACTAATTATCATTTCCCCTTTAACAATTATTAGTTTTTATAATACCAATCAGTCATTATTGTCTCGTCCAAGGTCCAAGATACTAAAATGAAATTCTCCCTTAAAACAATTAGAACAAAATGAGTATAAATATTTCGTAAATTGTTCAATTTGAGTCTAAACCTAATTTTTATTGAAACAAATCAAGTATAATAAACTTAGATATAAAAAAAATCGATTTAGATGATTATATTTATAAGCTATTATAAAATTAAAATTATCTTAATACAAGAAATAAACACCTACTTTTATTAAGTTATAATATGTAATATATATATATATATACATGCTAAGTCAGCACCATTTTTTTTTCATTTTACATATATTCCATGTTTGGCTAAAATTAAACAGGTTATATATTGCATTTGAACCTTGTGTTGATGGTAAGTGTATGCTTTTTGAAACTTAAAGGTTTCAGGTTAAGTCCCATTATGTATAAATTGTAAGTGAGTTTTGTGCCACTTTATGTGTATGGACTTTGTGCCCTTTTTACCTTCATAAAATATGGTCTGTATTTGTATGAATCCTCGTTGGATGATTGAGTGTACACGGAGATTTTAACCGTAATGAGATCTTCATCTAAAAAACAGATTATATTCTTTATTTAAAAAACAAATTATATATTGTTCATCAATCAATTCAGAAAAAATAGGAAGGCACGTGAGGAATATTCTAAATTTCTCTAAAGCCTATCTCCTTGCGCCTTTTCTAGGGATTAAGAATTTTTTTTCGTTTGAGAGTGAATATCATGGGTCAAATTCATATTGGGATTGATTTATTTTAATTCAAACTCTTCGATATTATTTCAGAAGTTATATTTAACATGAAAATCCACTTGACATTGATATTTTATTTAAAGATGAAACATAATTTGAACCTAGGTTCAAATTCAATAATTCGCCCAAAGAAAATTATGCACATTGATTTTTTTTTTTAATTAAAATAGGTGACAAGCTCTTGTCTTTTTCATGAACCAGTTGCCATATAAAAGATACACCAACTTGCACATTACTTTGCTATAAAGTTCTTTCGTCATGGTCCTTTCGAATACGTATATTCAAAATTAAGATTGTTGTTCTAAGAAAACTAATCATTTTAGAATATCCTAACATTAACTTTTACTCTATGATATTATTTTGCCGACAACCTTATTCCATTTCCATTATCGAATTTAAATAATAAATAGTCAAAATCAAGATATATATAATTAAATTGTAAACTGATGAAGGTAGCTATTGAAACTGACTGTCAAGAAGTTCAGAAGGTTTTTTTTATCACAAACAGGCTTCTAATTGGAGAATTGAGAACATTATTGCCGATATATATCAAGGCTTTGTTGCATACCCCAGAAGAAGATTGATTGGATTTGTAGAACAGCAAATGCAGCGGCACATTGGGCAGCTTCTGAGGCTGTGTGAAGGGGATATGCAATTTGGAATGACATAAGCTTCCCCATCCTCTCTAGTTCATATTTTAGATAAGGGTAATTGCTCAAATAAAGGTCTAACGTTTGTCAAAATGCTCAAATAAGCGTATGATCTTTTAATTTGGTCAAATAAGGGCCTAACGCTATCGAAAATGTTCAAATAATGGTCTGATCTTTTAATTTGACCAAATAAGGGTCTAACATTATCGAAAATGCTCAAATAAGGGTTTGGAATCGAAAATTCTCATGTGTCATCCAAACTGACGCCAGACCCTTATTTGAGCATTTTCGATAATGTTAGGCCCTTATTTAGCCAAATTAAAATATCAGACCCTTATTTGAGCATTTTGACAAACGTTAAACCCTTATTTGGCCAAATTAAAAATATCAGACCCTAATTATTTAAGCATTTTTGTAAATTGTTAGACCCTTATTTGAACAATTAGCCTTTAGATGGTTTACCTAGGGATGTCAACGGGGCGGGGAATGACCTGGGGGTATATTCCCCGTCCCCGACCCCGACTTCCCGACCCCATCCCCGTCCCCGTCCCCATCCCCATCCCCGACGGGGAATGAAACAAGTTCCCCATCCCCTACCCCGCGGGGATTTGACGGGGACGGGGAATCCCCGTTCCCCGAATTTGGTAAAAAAAAACTATATTATTATATTTTTTAAAATAGTTTTTTATCTTATTGAATGAAAATTTTTATAAGATTTTAATTAAATACAATATTAATATTAGTAATAACAATAACAATAATTAATTTACCTTATTTAGTCCAATTAGTTTTGATATATGATTTTCATTATAGGTGTATAGTATTAATAAATACAACAATATAAATAAAAATAATACTATATATTAATAATATAAAAATCACATTGGTAATAAACATAATATATATCTATGTTAAGTTTTAGTGCAATATATATGCCTAAATATTTTTAGGAAATCTAACTTACACATATATATTATATATGTAAATAATTAAAAAATATATTTCGGGGACGGGGCGGGGCGGGGAGGGCATTCCCCATCCCCGTCCCTGACCCCGACGGGGAATGAATTTCATTCCCCATCCCCATCCCCGTCCCCGTTCCCCAAATTAACTCCCCATCCCCGTCCCCATCGGGGCGGGGAATCGGGTTCCCCACCGGGGACGGGTACAATTGACATCCCTAGGTTTACCAGCTCCTCCTCCTCCTAGGAGGAAGTAGATTGAGTTGTTTTCTTTTTTCTTTTTTTTTCTCTGCTTTCTTTTTTGAGAACTATTATCATTGTATTGTTGTTTTGGAAATTGGAATATTAATAATACAAGCTGTAGACCTTCTTTTTGGCCAAAAAAAAATTGTCCAGTTATACGCTTAATGTTTTGATGATTAATCTATACTATATATAAAAGTACTAATAAGGGGAAACTTTATGTTTTCCGATTTTATCCTTATTTTTAAAACATATTTCCAATTGTACCATTTTTTAAAAAAACATATTTCTAAATTGCCATTACTAAATAATATTTTAATTATTCCGTTATTTTTTTAATCATAAATTATTCCATTATTAATTATTAGATTATATAATACGTATACTAAATTATAAGAAAGTCAATTTGGCTTTTTGTTTCCAACGTCCTATTTAATTTTGCCTTTTGTTTTTGTTTCTAATTGTTGTATTTAATTTTGCTTTTTGTCTTCGTCTCCAACGTCCTATTTGGGCTTAGATAATCTAAAGCAGATCTGCAATGGGCCTTTACTTTGAATGGTCTAATTTCAAAATTTTAAAACGAGGTTATCAAAATTACATAATGTGATTATCAAAATTTCATAGAGGGGTCAACAAAATTTGATAGAGAGGTTATCAAAATTTCATAAAGAGGTTATCAAATTTTCAAAATGTGATTACCAAAATTTTCATAGTGGTTTTTTTGGGGAGGTTATAAAAAATTCCATAGTATGGTTACCAAATTAGGAAGGTGATTAAATTTTTATTATGGAGTAATCAAAATTTCAGGGAGGATATCAAAATTTCATATGAAGGTTATCAAAATTTCATAGTTTAGTTTTCAAAATTTCAGAAGACGGTTATCAAAATTTCATAGTATGTAGATCAAAATTTCATAGGGAGATTAACAAAATTTTATAATGAGGTTATCAAAAAATCATAGGGAGGTTATCAAAATTTGTAGTTATTAATTCATAAGGAGGTTATCAAAATTTTATAGGGAGATTTATCAAAATTTTATAGGAAGGTTTATCAAAATTTCATAGCGAGGTTATCACAATTTCATAGTGTTATTATCAAAATTTCATAGTGTGATTACCGACGATTCATATGGAGGTTTTTAAATTTTCATAACGTGGTTATCAATATAACATATGGAGGTTATAAACATCTTATAGTGTTGGTTATCAAAATTTCATTTGGAAGTTATCAAAATTTCATAGTGAGGTCTTCAAAATTCCTTAGGGAGGTTAACAAAATTTCATAAGAAGGTTGAAAAGAATTATAAGAAGGTTCTCGAAATTCCATAGTATCATTATTGAAATTTCATAGGAAGGTTATCAAAATTTCATAAGGACGTCATAAAAAATAGTGTAATTATCATAATTTCATAGGAAGGTTATCAAAATTTCATAAGGACGTCATCAAAAATAGTGTAATTATCATATTTTAATAGGAAGGTTATCATAATTTCGTATGAATATTTAATTTAAACACGTTGAGCCACGTGCAACGCACGTTAAAGCTAAAACTAGTATATATAAATCCATTCATAATAACAATAAATTAAGATTAAATTAATTACGGACTTGGACTCTTCAATTATTAATTGGTACTCCCTCCCATTCAAAATAAGTGAAACACTAGAAATGTTACACAGACCAAGACAATGATTAGTTGGTTTTAAATTCAGTAAAAACTCACTTAAAATGGCATAATTACCCTTCTAAAATTTTTTATAAATAAATAATTAATAAATCTTCTTTCCATTCCCAACTTTCCAACCACTTAAAAGTTCAACCATTTTAATTAACACTTAGGGGTATATATGGAAAAAATAGTAAAATTGCATTGGTTTTGTAACTGTTTCACTTATTTTGAATGACTGCAAAAGTTGAAATATTTCACTTATTTTGAATGAGAGGGAGTACTATATACGAACAGACTTATGTACCATTTTCCCCCTTGAACTTGTATCGTTTGGATGTTTTACCCCCTGAATTTCAATCTTAGACATTTTGCCCCCTGAACTTCAATTTTGGGACGTTTTGCCCCTCAACCTAACGGCTCTGTCAAGTTGCCGACGTGGCATTGCCACGTGGCACAAAATGCCACATGACATTGCCACGTCAGACCAACCCGACCCATGTGGCATTGCCAGGTCTGCAACTTGACGGAGCCGTTAGGTTGAGGGGGTAAAACGTCCCAAAATTGAAGTTCAGGGGGCAAAATGTCCAAGATTGAAGTTCAGGGGGCAAAACGTCCAAACGATACAAGTTCAATGGGGGAAATGGTAGATAAGTCTATACGAACAAGATAATTTTTTTTAGGGGTGAGAGGTACGTGCTATATGAAATCTCATTACAATCAGAATAAGGGATATAATGAAATCTCATTATAATCAGAATAATTTTTTATATATCCAAAGATCTTATAAGATGTCAAACCAAACTAAGAAATTGACTTAAATAAAATACTTATAAAATAAACAAATTAAATAACTAAACCCACATTCCGTGAGATTTGCACTCAGAAACTCACGATTCAGACTCGATCGGTGCACTCACAAATTTAGCTAACAACTCGGATACTCGAAGAGATAGTTAATAATTTGACAAGGAGATCATGGAAAGGAGGATTAATTAAGATTTTCTTGGTATTCAAGATTTGTAAATTCTATAGTACTTTACTCCTTGAAATAGAAGATATGCATCAACTATTAAGTCAAATTTCGAATGCTAATCAGTGAGTAAATTTTAAGTCAAGTTTCTTTGGAATTTGTTAAAGGTGTGTTGACTTTTTTAAAAAAAAAAATTATTTTTGCTACTCATGAATATGATATTGAAATGAGCTATACAATAGGTAGTTCTCTCTTTTTCCAATGATTCCACCCCATCCATTGCAGGATTCGAACTCGAGACCTCCCACAAAAAATCCCAAATTTTAACCATAAGAGTGTCGACATTGAATTACACAAATTACCGTTAAACAAAATTATGTGCCAGTACCATTAACATGCATGTAGGGATGGCTATTTAACCCCCAATAGGGGCATGTTTCTTTGTTTGGGAATTGGGGATCGGGTCAAGGTAAGGTAGGTTTTATTATTGCTTTGGTCAAGTTAGGTTGGTCAGTGTCGGGTCTTAATATGATCGAGTTACTCCCTCTGTCCCTTTTTATAAGTCCCCTTCTAAAAGTTTTTTTTTTGTCTCAAAATATAAGTTCACTTTCTAAAACTAATGCATATTTTACTTAACTTACCCAAGTTACTATTGCTAGTGGAAAAAATTTATGAAGAGAGATAGTGAGTGGGAGGAGGAGAGAGATTAAGTGGAGGCAGAGAGAAAAAGGGCAAACTTTGAAGGAGAAGATAAAAGATTACATAATTTAGAGTTTTAACTATATTTATTAATATTTGCAATACAGTTGAAAAAAATTTATAAAAAGGGACAAAGGGAGTAACTCGAAGTTGGGACGGGTCGAGTTTATATGTAGATTATGAATTATATAGTCGGGACGGATCAGGACGGCCAAAAATCCGTCCCACCCCGACCCTTTGCCATCCCTACATGCATGCATGATAAAGACGGATTTATGTAAAAAATTTCCCTGTGATTAATTCTAAGATATAAGTCCAAAATGTCAAGTTGGGCTAACTAGCGTGAGACAAGTTAGGTAAGCCAAAATTTGCAAAGAGAGGGTAGGCAAAAGCACACAATATAATATGGATAGAGATGAGGTAGCTATAAGTTGGATTCCAACGAAGATAGAGAGATAAGGAATACTTTTTGTCAACAAAGGAAAGGAAGGGTAAATGAGAAGAAAAAGAAAGGAAACCTTAAACAAAGGCCACAAAGAAGGCATGAGATGCAAAGATTAAAAGAGAAAAAGTTATTAAAACATTAGAGAGGAAAAAGAATAACAAAGTCACAGCCTCACAGGTCTTATTCCTTCCCCACCGTAAAACTTTTTATTGGGACATATGGGAATCAAATTAAATATAGCATGCAGCAAGGTGGATATAGGAATAACCTTTGCCAACAAAGAAATACTTTGAAGACTTTTCACACCACCAAATAAGACACTGCATATGGAAGCTACTAGATGCAAGTTAGAATTTTCCTTCTCTATTTTTTTTTACCTTTGCAAAATATAGAAACTATAAATTTGTGATCATGATCACAACCATATATATATATATATATATGGATAATAATTATATAGTTTGTAATAAGAAAAATGATCTAATATATACGGATGTATCATCCATTGATGATCATCTTTAAACTCCATTGATTTGATCATATGATTTAAAAAAAATTATCTTCCTTTTAGTTATGGAGAAATAATCCACATAATTAGTTGGATTAATTGAGTATAATTAGCATTTGGAATAAAATTAAATAATAGTGCAGAATTTTATTGTTTGTTGAAACTAAAGAATAGGATGGAGAGTGGGGACAAGTAAATACCAATAAGGTAAAAGTTATACGTACTAAAGATTTGCACTAAAAAATAGCATTAACACTTTTATACCTTGAATTTGCATGTCTCAAAAAAAAAATCATTATATCCAAACACCTAAATATCTCTCATATTTGTACAAAATACTATTCTTTAATATAGTTATTTTGTACTTATAGCCTCTCCCGAATAATAATTAATTACTACATTTGCTAACTTTTTGGTGCATTCCATGTTTTTTACATAAAAGAAACTGCATATTCATGTATGTATATTCTCATTAGTTCCTATTTTTGATAGGAAGCTTCTAGTTGCATTGTAAGGAAGAAAGTACACTTTTATTTATGTATGTACTATTTGTCTCTATTAAGCTTGACTTTGTTTTTCAAAAGTTAAGATACATATGCTATTGCTATATATGCATGTATAGTTATTAAACCCGGCCTGGAGAGTGACCCGTTTGAGGCTTCGGGTCACGGGTTAGATGGTTCAACCGTCGGGTCAATCGGGTCAATACGGGTTAATAAATAATATTTTATATTTATTATTTATATAACTAAATTATTAAATCTAATCTATAATATTATTTCAAAATGATATAAATGGGAAATAAATATATTTTAACATATAAAACTATAAAAAAAATGAATTTATTTTCATAAATTATTAATTATCTTACCATGAGACATGCTAATTTAAATAAATAAAGTATGATAGATGTAAAAAAATACCGTTAAAACTTTAGTACTTCTTAAATTTTATTGTTTTTTTTTATTTATTTGTAATATTTTTTATTTAATTTGTAATATTTATTATTTGATTTGTAATATTATCCTTAATATATCTATTTAAAAATTAAAAAAAATTATTTAAATTTAATTTTTTAATGAAAAACATTGACCCACTGGGTCACTTAAAACCCGGCCGGGTCATCGGGTTAATCCGGGTTTCAACGGGTCGCACCGGTTTTCAACGGGTCAATTGCTCAAACGGTTCAAACATTAATCCGGCTCGGTTCCATACCCTGATCACCGGGTTGACCGGGCCGACCGCCGGGCCGACCGGGTTTAATAACTATGTATGCATGCATTTGCTATATGGATTAAGTTTGTAATTCTATTGAGATAATGTTTTTTAGTAGATATATATTGTAATTTCTAGAATAGCAAAAGTTATATCTATCTTCTAGGCCTACATATTTGTAGAAAGAATTGAATTTGAACTAATCTCATTAATTATCTATATCAAATACAATATACATCTTATTGATCATAGGTTACAATAGTAGTAAGTTTTTAAAGTGTAACATGTCCAAGAATAATGGAGAAATTGACTAGCTAGCTCCATGATTCCATCTGCAGTTTCCATTGTTCAGATTTTAATTAGAATGTTCATGTTTTGCCTTCAATTTTTGCAACAAATATTTTGGATTGAAAACTGAAAGAGAGTGCATGTTTTTAAGTATATGCAAATATATAAGGCAACTCCGCAGTTTTCAATTTCAAATTTTGTTCAAATATGGTTTATCCGTATGATAGATAGACTTATAACTAATGTTTGGAACCTTCGTTTACTTTAGTTTGAGTCGTTTGGTGCATGGAACCTACATTTCTTATACTAATTTTTAGCATGTCTAAAAATTCTGAATGGTCTGCCTCTGATGAGTCGTTTGGTGCAAGTTGCCCGTTGACTAACGTGGCATTAGTGTCGTTGGAAATTTTCATTGGAGTTTCGAGCATAAGTGAAAATTCCCATTATCAATGGGA
>AWWV01012011.1:0-55257 GCA_001974805.1 Corchorus capsularis | reverse complement strand
ATCTTTCCCCATTATCAAATAATATATTTTATTATAATTTTACCATTACAATCTTAATGTCATTAGATAGTAACTAATATCACTCCAACATACTTTAGGAAAGGGATTCCATGAGACTGCATCTACCAACATACTTGGGAAGGGAATTTTTGTACAGACATCTTGTCTAACATATATGGGGTATGAGTTGGAGGAGTTTGAACTGTCCAACCACACGAGGAGGTGCTTGACGCCCTTGACGCATGACATGAGAGGGGTAGTTTTCCCCTGTGATTTTAGCATGAGTTAATTGTTTTTACGTTCGGATTTTACCAAAAAAATATGATCACTCGCATTTCACAAGAAACAGAGAGATCTCATCTATCTACAGACTACAAAATAGAGAGTTAATCTCAACCATTGTTTGGCAATATATAGCCATCCAAAGTTTGTAAAATTCTATCAATAAAATTAAGTATAGACACTATTTTTTTTAAGAAATACTAAATTAAATTAAGAATTAATCGAGTCTAACTCAAATAACATATAATATATATATATATATAGACACACACACACACGATCAATAATATATAATGAGATAATAGATTAAGTTTAAAATTTAATTATGAATTAAATAATGTTCATGAATAATGTTAGATTTGGTCGTGTCAACGTAACGTGTTAACATGTATTTAGCCATATATATACAACTACGACATGATTAATAATCGTGTTAAGATTTTCAAACACGAACATGAAAATGCTTATTTAATGTATAACATGACACTGATCAGTTAATATAACTAATATATTGCACACTTAACACACGATTAATTGATAGTGCGCGCAACATGTGATGATGTATATGGATATTGAAATGCTTCATTAACACTGTCTAAAACATGATGAAGTGTGTATATATATATGTTTATCATAGTCGTACATGACACAATCAAATAAGACACATAATAAATCAAATCCAAACATTATTAACATGGATAATTATTTGATACATTGATGGTCTAAAGTTTGGACTCCACAAACGGAAAGAAGAGCTTTTTTTTTTGTTTGGCCAAAAGGGTGAGGAGTTCACACATGCTCAGTTTTAGAATTAGTTTTGTTTTTAAAATTTAAAACTATTCCCTAAATGACACATGCACCCTTAACCCCGACATATATAGTCTACTAAACTCAACTGACAGTATATTATATATAAATCCTATCAACATTGTTTAATACTAACGTATCATATCCAAATTTGTGAAGTCTTAAGTCCAAAAAAAAAAATCTCCGTTGCATATTATTGTATCCACCTAAGAGAAAGACCCGACCCAAACTCCAACCCGCAACCCGTGAGAAGTCGGGTCAAGGCAGAGAAGATATTTACTTGCTGATATGGCAAAACCCACTCATTCAAGTAAATCCCAATTGAAGTTAAGGGTATTTACGCCTTTAGCCAAAGTCCAACCTCGTCAAAATCCCGTCGTTTACTTCCCCAAACCAGCCAATGGCTTTAATGTGGTCACCTCGAAAACGACATCGTCCAACTTTCTATGGAAAACACCCAAAATGTGTAATGTAAAATAAAATAATTTTAACCTCCCTCAATTGCCCAAGCATCTTTAACTCATCGCACGACGCGCCACGTGTCCCCTTAGTTGATCTAGTGGATCAACTTAGATCCACAAAGCTGTTCAGAGCCCGGCTATTGATCTCCCTATTACGTCATCACATCTATCCCACGTGTATGGATGACGTGGCGTAGCTCGAGACCTTCACTTAGGACACGTCATCGCCACGTAAGCTCGTATAATATCTTTTATTCGACGTATCTTTTCCTTTCCTTCAACCTTTTGAGGCCTCGCCGTTCGTTTCTTAACCAGTCAAGCCAGCAGCTTCTCTTTCGATATCTTCATTTAAAGTCTTAACTTTATTGTTTAGTATTTTTTTTCGCATTTTCACTCTCAAATCTTATTTTCTTGAAGTTGAAACCCTAATTTCTTGAGAAGATTTTTCGCGTTTTTTTTCCTCCTCAATTATTTTTTTTCCTTCTTTCTGGAGTTTTCATTGTTTGAAAATTTTGGACCGTTGGAGCAATGGGATGAGCACCAGCTTCAATTGATACTTTTTTTAATTTGCCAGAGCTTCAATTGAGAGTTTCAAAAGGTAAATAATTATGACTCTGTTTTTTAATTATTGTTGTTATTATTATTATTATTATTATTATTATATATTTTTTATTATTTTCCTAGAATTTTCAAGGTGTAGTTTTAACTTTCCCTTTCTTTTTTTCTTTCATTGCTGGAAACTTTTTTATCTTTAATTTTTTATCATTTCCTTGAAACTTTGAAGTTTGGATTTCGAACGTTGTTTTTTCTAAGAATTGTTCGTTTAAGCTCAGAATCACGCTGTTCATTTTTGTTGTTGCAGTGGAAACAAAGAATTTCGCATCTCTTAAATATCTCCTTAATTATACCTTTTTAATTTGGAAAATAAAGGAGAAAAAGGAGGAAACATCGAAGCTTATATGATTGCAGGAAAAAGAAAATGTGATTCCATTCGTTAATATGATTTGGATGTTTAAGCAAGATTTTTCTTTTACTTTTTTTTTTCATTTAATTTGATTTATCTTTTTTTGTTTGTTTGTTTGTGTCCTTGTTCTCATAGAAATTTGATGTCGTGTTCAGCTTTACTGTTGTAATATCTGAAAATTCTGCTTCAGGAATTGCTTGGACTGTAAGAAAATCGCAAGAAAATTGAATTTGAGCCTCTTTTTCTTCTAATTGTTTAATTGTTTTTTGAAGCTTGTTAAACGAAGTTGACTACTACTATTCATAATATCAAATTGGTATTCAATATGTAATTCTATTTCTTTTTCTACTTATAATTTCAATTATGACGGTTTCTGGATTTTTTTTTTAAATTTTGTAAAAATATCTTTTAACTTTCTACATGATGAAAGGGTTATAGTAACTTTTCTTTGCTAATTCTTGGCCAAAAGAAAAAGAAGAAATTTTCTAATTTTGAGTCTATAAACTTGATGTGGTTTACGTTCTCAGAAGTTCATCACATTCTAGTTTTTAGGTGTTTGAAATATTAAAATTTTTAATTTGGTGTGCCTCAAAAACTTGGGAAACTCTTTTATATTCTTTTTTTTTTTTTGTATTTTTTGTTTACATTTCTCCGTGAAATATTTGCTTCTGATTCATCGTTGGTCTGTTATTTTACTTGAAAATGTGAGATTTGTATGTATGCCATCAAAATATAAAGAACAGGTTTAGCTTGCTAAAGTTTATTTTTTATTGAATTTAACAGCTTGTTAGATATTTGTCTGAGAACATGAACTCACATATTAACGTGTATGTACATGCGTTTGTTTCCTTTTTTGTGGTTTACTTGCATTTGCAGGATGACAAGAATAGTTGTTTGCACGATTCTGTGTTATTGATATATTTGTGTACCATCTAATATGAAATTTTATGTCCATAGGTCTTTTTTGAAGGTTTGTGTTTCTAGATGTTTGTTTCTTGAAGACAGCAGGATGTGCAAGCTCTTTTGTGCAATTGAGGAATCAACACGATCCGGTGCCTTCCTTATTATTGGTCTTTTCGAATCTGGTTGATGCGGATAGTTCAAATGAATAATGATGGTCCCGTGACCAATGGGTTTGTCGAATTGAATACACATATGCACGATGAGCACAAGCAAATGAGGGATGGGGTCACGGGTGAGGGGCAGGGCCTCTCAGAGGAAGATGAGTCACGGATCAATGAGGATGTGGAAGGCAGAAATGATGGGAAGATGGAGGTGGTTCAGGTTCAAGTCCATGTGCGGGGTGTCCAGCAGAGGTCACAACAACAGCCTCAAGGTCCTTTGGTTCGCTGGGAGAGGTTTTTACCTCTGAGGACTTTGAAGGTTCTGCTGGTGGAAAATGATGACTCAACTCGCCATGTTGTTTGTGCATTGCTGCGAAATTGTGGCTATGAAGGTCAGATATCATTTCTTGAGACAAAATTTCTATATCTTGCAATCTAAAATTAATTACTGTATGGCATGAAAATTGTGATGGCAGTATTAGCTACCACAAGACAGGTTTATCTTAGAATCTTATTGCATTAAAAGTTGCAGACCCACATAGTGGGAAAAGGCTTAATTTGTATTGCTGTGATTTGCATAAAGGTGACTTACAGTGGATAGTTTGTTTTGTTCTGTTTATTGAGAATAACAATTTTTATATTAACAGTTTCATCTAGCCCACAAGCTTTATCTAGTAAGATAAATATGGAAATGTCTTCGTTGTTCTGCTTTTTAATGTTGAATGGTTTTAATATTAAGCATCTCTAATATGCATATGTCTAATATACTATAAATCTATAATCCTACCTCTAATCTGAAAAATATATGTTGTATGCTGCTATCTTCTTTTTAACTTGAATTCAGGCTTATTGCTGTTCTAGTGTATATGAGTGCTTAATACAGTATTATGGTGATATTCAGGAAATTTTGCTTGGTCCTTCCTTTTGAAACACATTATCAAAAAGCATTATCAAATTTTATGTGTGTTGAGGAAAAGTGGAGTGGAATAAAATTTGTTGGTGTACTGTGCATTAGGCAGGCATGAATGGTTTTATGTTTCTGCTTCTGTGTTGTGCATGCCTTACTAGCGTAATATTAAACTGAAAATCGGATGCAATATCTGTGAAAGGCTTGAGTATTTTACAAGTTTACAAACAGTCCACTTTGATATATTTAGTTCCCCAGGATCCAGAAATCTAAGTTCTGTCATTTTGAGGCTTCTTTAACAACATCGTTGATGACTCATTACAGTTAAGTACACTACCCTTGGTAATTAAAGAACACTAAGCTTTGGAACAGAATTTCATCTTAGAGGCTTTTGTCATGCTTGCTTCTTGACGTTACTTTTTGTCTCAAAGTCCTATTGTTGATGACGGGGTTACATTCCAGTCTTAAAGTTTTATATGTTTTTCATTGGTTGTAAAACCCTCTGTCTCCCCTCTTTTTCTTTTACTTATTTTATTTGTTATTATGATTTTCTTTAATGATTTTTTATTTCTTTGATTGTTAGTTTGGAATTTTGCATGACAATATGAACATTGACTATTTATTCTTTCTGTACCCTTTTCATTAAACTTTGTTCTAAATTCTTTTTGTTTTCAGATTATTATTTTATTCCATGTATTGTCTCACTGCTTGTGACTTCATTCTCGTTACCATCTAATAGCTTGTAATTATTTTTTACTCTCAACATCATCTCACAGTTTGTTTTTAATTCTGTTAATGGTATTCTTCTTTTAGTTTTTTAGAATAATGTTCTCTATACCATTTGGTATGATGAATATTCTGTAGTTTCTTAGTTGGATGATTGGAAGAAAGTTTCTGATAGAGTTGGTTAACATGAATGTTTTAGGATGATGATGATAATTACTATTTTGTTTCTTTGAGCTATTCCAGAATGGGCCTGATTAATATGTTCTTGTGAAATTGACAAAATGATGCAGTCATGCAAAAAATCTGTAAAGAAGAAGTTAGTGTAATTACAATTCTTTAATCTTGATTTTGAATTAAGATATTTTGTGAGCTTTATTTCACATTAGTTAAAATTTTTGGCTAATTTACATTGGAAATTTCCATTTATTAGAGTAGGGTTTCATAGTTTTCCATTATACATACTTCCCCAATTTGCATTGATAGCCCTGTGTTTAGGCCAAATGGGGATATCCCTTTTAGTAAATTCTACTTAGTAGCCTCTTATGATCCAAGAATTAAAATAAATTTCTTAAGAGGACCACATTCTAATTGTAGAGATTTCAAAATTTGTTGCTAAATTAATTATATACTTTTTACATAAAAGAAGTTCAAAAGTTTATTTTATACTTTATTTTTCCTCGTAATGCATTTTCTAATAAAGTAAAGCAGATTATATTAATGCCTCTGAGTTTGTTAAGGTGCACTGCAAGTTACTAAATTGATTTTATCTTTGGTTATGTTCTCGATATCATGAATTCCTGAATTTACTATTCATTTGCAAGGTAATTGATTTTTTTTCTCTATTCATTTGTTTCACTATATAACAGTCTGGTTTCACTTTTTTTTAAAAAAAAAAATTATGGTCAAGATTTATCAAAAGGTAAAAGTCTTGATTTGCATTTTCATTATTGTGATTTGTGGTGTTAGAAGAAAATAAAGGACAGCACCGATTTAATAAATCAATCAATTAATTTTTGCTTAAAAAGATTTGGGAAGAATTTTGGATTTATGACCCCTTCAATTTTCATCTGAACATTTCATTAAATTTGTTTGTGCCTTCTTCACCAGGATAAGTGTGCTCAAACTTAGGGGTTTTTTCTTCTTCATCTTCTTCTTTTCTTTTCTTTTTTTTTTTTTAATTAATGCCCAACCTTAGTTTATGTTGGCATCTTCGTGAATGCATCTTAGCAATTTGCATTATATTTACCTAGGTCTTTTATGCATAATTTTGCACTATATAATAGCACTATGATGCTTAAATGTCTCTGTAGCTGCGTGTTGGAAGATCATCTCACTAATTGGAGAATTTGACTGCTAGCGTAATCACTTAGAAGGGTATGGTTATAAACTTTCAAACAGTGTTGGATAGGTCTAGATAATTGGAGATAAAAAGTAATCCAGCCAAAGTAGTACTAATTCATAGGACTTGTTTTAAGGTAATTAAGATTTTGTTTATATAATTTTCTCACAAGCTTGCCATATTTCAACTATCTGTCAGTTACTTGCACTTTACAGAAAAGTTTTAAAGTTTATTTGTATCAGGGGTTGGTTGTTGACTTCAACCTAATGTTGGTTGCATTTTACAATAGCAGTCCTTATGATTTCTGAAGTCCAAAAGGCAGTGTAAATTGAGGAAAAGCTTGATAAGACTAGGTAAAAAGAAGAAATTGTAGTTTCTGGAACTAAGATTTATTGGCCTGATTTAATCTGATCTTTGTAATTAGAGTTATATGGCTTTGCATTGCTAGAAGAAAGAGAGGGTATAATAAATAAAGAGAGAGATGAAAAAGCAATGATATTGAGTTTATAAACAAAAATCCAGGCAAGTTTGACCAACCAAGATTTCAGTTACTGTTATCAATCAACATCGTCTCTAATATCATTTACACCATGCCCTAGTTTGAAAGTACTTGGTCATCTTTACAATCTTCTTCTTGAACAACAATTTAGATCAGAGAAAGAGAAAGTAAAGGGCCAAGTACTAAACAATGACTGATTCTTTTCAGCTTTCCTTCTCGGAAACAAATTCTTCTTGTTCTAGTTTTGATAGAGCCTTGAAGTGTATATCTAAGAGATCTACCTAGATAGGGAGCCTAAGAAGTGAGTAATTGATCCTTCAGCCTTTGAAATTTGAAATAGAGTTCTCTTATATCTATGAATAACTTAAATAACAGATAAGCATTAGCTGTAAAACTACCAAACTTTCTAACCTATCTTTTTAAATTTTACTTATACCTGTGGGAATCTTTCCTTCCTTGAGGAGGTTGCACCACTGTAGCTAGACGGGCTATCGTTGAAGTCTTCCTCAATCTTTTGTGCAATTTAACTTTTGGTGGCAGTGAAATTCAGTTGGCTAGTAGGAGAGTGGGTGCAGTTTCTGACTTTAATCTTTTTGTCTACATAACAGTTGTAATATTTTCTATCCATCCATTAGATTATGTATAAAAAAATTTCGAGAACCAAATGGCCTATCTCTACTCAACAATGATTCTACCTGAATCAGATCACTTTATGTAACTTTGGAAAACTATTTGGTTTTCTTTGTTGCTTTGTCTATTCCTTGTCTCACTTCTCCAAACCCAATTTCATCTTAAATAACTTTGTGCTGTATTTATTGTATCCTTACAATCCCTTTGACCTTGGGGTTCTGTCTTTATTTAACTTGATGCATGTCTCTATGGTAAAATAACTTTCTAAATCATTTATCTTATATATTGTTTACATCTCTTTGAAATAAGGTTAATTTAGGTTTTAGCACCTTCAGTAGTTTGTTTAGATGCAGTAGAGCAACAAGGTTGGAATCATTTCAAAAGCTATTCGGAAGTTTAGAGGGTTCAAATGGTGGAATATGATGTGGTGATCTGAAGCTAATATTGGATAATGAACCAAGATTTCTAAGCTATTTGAGGGTTTCATTATAGTTATTGAACAATGCTGATAAAAGGCAGGAAAACTTGATGTGCCTTTGGAGTCTGTTTGTTAGGGTTTGGAAAGGACTTAAAGTGATTAAGAAAAGGTTCCAGAGTTAAACTAGTGCTTAAGGTACTGAAATAGCAAGGATTACTCAACCTAACATCCCACAGGCTTCAAACATTGGTTGCTTCATACAATGTGAAAAGAAAGTAACAACCATAAAGATGGTTTTAAAGGATTTCTACATTATGACTTAAAACAATAGTAAAGAGGGCTTCCCTTTCCACAGAATGGAGTTGCTTTATTTTTTATTAAACGAGAGGTTAGAAATAAATTGAGTAAAATTTTGAAATATGCCCCATGAGCATGAATATTCTGTTCGCGACAGAGGCTTTAAACTAAGGATTAAATGAGGCTATATGCAAATAAGTTAATGTCAATCTGTCAAATGGCAAATTTAATTTCAGATAGTGGTTAATATGTTTCTCATGTATACATTTTTAATGAAGGTCCTTTCTGGGTTGGACATAGCGGTATAATATCTCCTTTAGGATTGTACCTGTTAATTGAGTTTGTCGTGAACTATATTTTCAACATGAGTAGCTTTCCTGGTTGTTAAGTATATGATTGCTTTATATAAATTATTATATTGTATGCCATTTCTATGCATGTCCATTTTACACTTAACTCTGTTACCTTTGATTGTAAGTTTTCTTTAAATTTTGGCAGTTACTGCTGTGTCAAATGGTCTGCAAGCTTGGAAGATCTTGGAAGATCTAACCAATCATATTGATCTTGTTTTGACTGAGGTAGTCATGCCTTGTCTGTCAGGCATTGGGCTCTTATCCAAGATAATGAACCACAAAACTTGCAAGAATATTCCAGTGATTAGTGAGTAAATTTCCTATATCGTTTCCCCCATTTTAAAAAAGTGCAATTTTTGTACCTATTTTTTTAAAAATTTGATACTTTTAACTGCTATACCTGATGAGTTTGTTTGCAGTGATGTCATCTCATGATTCTATGAGTATAGTCTTTAAGTGTTTATCCAAGGGTGCAGTTGACTTTTTAGTGAAGCCTATTCGAAAGAATGAGCTTAAAAATCTTTGGCAGCATGTTTGGAGGAAATGCCACAGCGTGAGTTGCTATAGTTATCCTGCTTTATCTATGAAACTATATGCACCAATTTTGGACTCTGAACTTCAGGTCTGTCCTTATATATGCCTTTTTGCTGACTAATGTTGAGCTACTTGAACGAAAAACAAGGTGTTCACTTTGCCAAGTTTCTACCACTGAAATTTTGCGATTTTTATACAAAAATTCTTCTTTTACGTTTGCATTGTTTTCACCAGTTTATTGACATAAGACAGCAGAAAATTGCAAACCCTTCCTTTTCCGTTTTGGATTCACTGTTCATCCTTTCATCAGTCTAGCGGTAGTGGAAGCGAGAGTGGTATACGGACTCAAAAATCCACAAAATCAAAAAGTGCTGATTCAGACAATAATACTGGAAGTAACAATGAGGATGACATTGGAAGTGTCGGTTTAAATGTTCGGGATGGAAGTGACAACGGAAGTGGCACTCAGGTGAAGTTATACTTCATCATAGACTCATTATTTTATTTTTTCAAATTTTATCAGTTGAGGTATATATTGAAACTATTTTTGTACTTGGCTTTTCAATATTTGATTGGTTTGCTATCTCCTTTATGCTTTCACATTGTGTTGGTATTATGTGGCTTCTGTGATTACAATACTACTAAAAGGAAATGACTGGCTCATTTTTCTATTATAAGAATCAAAGTAATTATCAGGAATTCTGTTGAATATAACAGTTTTAATGATAGTATAACAGTCACATAAAAATTTCTGAGCCCTACATATTTAAGCTTCTGAAATTATTATTTTTTCTTGACCACACTCGATCTTCATTTGCTTTCACAAGCATACATCCACGTTTCCATAGAGCTCTTATTATGAAGCAGAGAAAAGGAAGGTGATACGTATTAGTTATGTACATTAAAACACTTAAATCAGTTGTAAAACTAATTTCTGAAACATAATGCTGTTGCACTTATAAGTTTGATTCAGTATATCAACTGTCTTGTTTCATATTCCCATAAATAAAAATGTCATGCTAATGTCCCGAGTAATTTCATTTAAAAGAATGAATAGTTGACCTGGGCAGTATGATGGTGGATACTGTATAGTGCAAGGACAAGGAACACTTCACATTATTGTGAACAGATGATTTAATTACTTCTAGCCTGTATGGCAGAACATAGCTTGTATGTCTGAGTGATTCAGTGATTACCATAGATGCGGTAGCTAGCTTTCCTAGTAGATTGGTCTACTAATCCCCTGTGTTTGTTCTTATGAGTTTTGACTGATACAGGCTGGTAGCTATTGAACACCAACGATGAGTCATATTATAGGGTATAAGTTTTCACTTTTTCTTTAAAAAATACTCCTACTAAAATCTGTATTAACTAAAATTAATCAATTGTTTGACCATGGTTTACAACTTTCAAATGCCAGTCATTTGTGCTTGCTTATAAAACCTTGAGCTGTGATGTCTTCATACTCTCTCTTGTAACTTCCAAATCGTTTCGATTAACTTCTTTCCATTGCTGAACTGGTATTCGAGTGAGCCAACTCAAGGTTGTATGTCTATGTATATTAACACCTCTTAATTTTATTATTTTTTTTATGCATTAACCTATTAAATAATGAGTAAAGCTATTTATTTTTGTAGCTTTTTCTATATTTTTACCCCTTTTTATTTCTGAGGTTTTAAAACTGTTGTTACTTGTTGAAGAAACAAAACTTGAGCATAATGCTAGTCAAAAGGAAAAGGAATGACATCTTTATACAATGTAAAGAAAGCACATTGATGATACTGCACTTTAGCACTTTCTTAGTTCCATCTGGGTTCTCTAGATTGAATTTTTTTAACAAGTTCAGTAACTTCATACTCTGTAGAACTTGTCCTAGTTTGGCATAGCATGACACAAATATTTTACCTAATATGAAATTGTTCTGCCTTAAGTTGGATGAATCCTTCTTTCTTTGGAAGGGCCATATCATCAGTCTACTCTCCTTCAACATATTTTTTGATTGTGATTGAAATTACAAGTCACAAGCTCTAGTTCATTGCCATCAATCCATCATCACCTTTGGCATACCTCAGGCCCTTCACTAGATGATTTTTCATTTTCACTTTCTGATTTAAATTATATTATCCACTTCAGCCAAAAAAATTAGTTATGCACAAATTTTCCATATCCGTGTTCATTCTATCAATGGTGAAGTACAAAAAAATGCAGGGGAATATGAATAATGTACTATCTGTTGTTGCAGAATTATAAAGTTGGAAGAAACTTTGGAGGGGATATTTCCAAACCCTAATATAGCATCTCCCCGCAAACCTAGGAATTTTAGCAGTCACATTTTCCTTTCTGTATTAGTGCTAGCTTAGAGCTTTTTTCATTTGTTCCTCCACAATAGGTGCAAGTTAGGCAAATTCTGTTTAATGTTGCCTACAATGATGATAGTCCAGCTTGCAGACTCCCTCGTCCCTTCCTTGCTCTTGTTTCAGAACTAGTCTAGCCAATATGTGACATTCTAATTTAAGGGCAGATTCCATGTCATATACTTCAAATTAGCAAGAGAGGCTGCTAAAATTACACATATAGGGATGTTGTGACTTGAGAAGACATGCATGCAACATGTAGTCAACCATAATTTGTTCACCCAACTCCTTTTTAGAGTATGAACAAATGATTAATGCTTTTAGGTGTGGTGCAAGCTAGCTAAATTATTGGGTAAATATTGAAATCGGGACTAAAAGTTTGGGGAAGTGCTCAATTTGGTCCTAATTCTTTAGACTGAATCGAATTAGACCTAAAAGTTTGGGACATCAACCAAATTAGGCCTTTTTTTTTTACGAGACCCGCACGTGTAATGCACGCACTGTTAAGTACTATGTGGTAACGGCGCGTGCACAACACGCAAGGGGTTCAATCAAAAAAAGGCCTAATTTGGTTGATGACACAAACTTTTAGGCCTAATTTGGTTGATGACACAAACTTTTAGGCCTAATTAGATTCAATCTAAAGAATTAGGCTCAAACAGAGCACTACTCTAAACTTTTAGTCCTGATTTGGATATTTACCCCCAAATTATTTAAGACAACACTCTTTCTTCAAATTTGATCATGTTACTTTTGCCTCATGTCATAAC
This sequence comes from Corchorus capsularis, assembly GCA_001974805.1. NCBI lineage: Eukaryota > Viridiplantae > Streptophyta > Magnoliopsida > Malvales > Malvaceae > Corchorus > Corchorus capsularis. Next base: position 42,852 of record AWWV01012011.1, on the reverse strand, counting down.
TCGAGTTTAGCAAAATGTTTCAGTGTATGCTTAATTGAAGGTAGTTCACTGATGGTATTAAGCACATATTCATGGTAAAGAATCTTAGAATTCCATTGGAATTTCTTAGCAGAGCTCATGGACAAAGAGAGCTGTAGAGGTTGATAGCTCCCAGCCAGTATCACCATGGGACCAATTAGCTGATCCTCCTGATAGCACTTGTGCCCAGGTTATCCATTCAAGGCCTGAAGTGTTAGGTAACAGCTGGGTTCCTGTAACAGCAACAAGGGAGCATGATGGGCAGAATGATGCACTTGGTATGTCTAGAATTGCTTATGATTGACTTCTCCTGGTTGTCTGTTATTGTTCTTATCTTTCTCTTTGATTAAATTGTGCCGCATCTCAATGTCAGACAACGTTATGGGCAAAGATTTGGAGATAGGGGTACCTAAAGTTACAACTTTGCAGCTTGAAGACCCAAGTAAAAAGTTGCTGGTCAACATACCAGGTGCTAATAAAGATAAGTTATCTGAAATGAACCTTGAGAAAGATGATGAAAAACTAGACAAAGCACAACTGGAGCTTAACAATGAGAACCCAGGTGGTGATTTGAGAAATCAAGCTGCTGACCTAATAGGTGTAATTACCAAAAATACTGATCCTCAGGTAGAAAGTGCAGTATTCGACATCACTAATGGTCTCCCCAAGGTCTCTGATTCTAAAGATAAGGCCATCTACAACATTAAGGAAATGCCTTCTCTTGAGCTCAGTTTAAAGAGACTGAGAGATGTTGGAGATACTGGAACAAGTGCTCATGAACGAAACTTACTGAGACACTCAGACCTCTCCGCCTTTTCAAGGTATAGGAAACTCGGCCTCTAATTTAAATATCTGATTTTATAAGTTTAGTAATTTTGTCCTCTTGCAGATATAATTCTGGTTCAACAGCTAATCAGGCTCCAACAGGAAATGTTGGTAGTTGTTCTCCACTTGATAATAGCTCAGAGGCAGCTAAAACAGATTCTATGAAGAACTTTCAGTCCAACTCAAATAGCATGCCTCCAAAGCAACAGTCCAATGGAAGTAGTAACAATAATGACATGGGTTCTACCACTAATAATGCCTTCAGCAAACCAGCAGTACTCACTGACAAGCCTGCACCTAAAACTTCAGTTAATTCTTTTCATCCCTCGTCGGCCTTCCAATCAGTGCAACATGGCCGTGCTTCAGCCCCTCAAACTCTAGCACAAGGTAAGGGTGATACTGCACAAGGTGTCTTGATTCAAGCAAGGGGCACAGACCAGGTGCAAGTGCAGTATCACCATCACCATTATCACCACTACCATCACCATGTCCATAACTTGTCCCAAAATAAAAAAATAGGTAACCGTGATGTTTTATCTTTGGAAAACATGGCAGAAGCTGCTCCCCAGTGTGGGTCATCCAATGTGTCGAGTGCACCACATGTGGAACGCAATGCTGGTAATCATAGCTTAAATGGAAGTGCATCAGGAAGTAACCATGGAAGCAATGGACAGAATGGGAGCAGCACTGCATTAAAAACCAGAGGAGTGAATCTTGAAAGCGAAGATGGAGTGCCTGGGAAAGTTGAAGATGGTGGTGGAGTCGGAATTGGAGGCAGGAATGGAGTTGATCAAATCCGTTTTGCTCACAGAGAAGCTGCCTTGAACAAATTCCGGCAGAAAAGGAAAGAAAGATGTTTCGAGAAGAAGGTAATAGTACTGCATTATGACACTGGAAATGTCTGTTATAGTATGGAGACGCATCTTGTATTTAACTTAGTATATAATATGATTCTCAAAATTATGACAATTGATGAAACCTCTGAACTAAACCTAAATATTTTAGACATAAAAAGATTCATCAATTACCTGGGACTTGAGGAAAACTAGTTTTTGGCTTATAGTTTTCAGCTTGCAGGTAGGTCATAGGGCGGCTATCTGCCAGAATGATAGTTGATTTACATGTTCTATATTTTAATTTGTTTTATGTTCATCTCAAGTTCCAGTCGCTTCTAGAAGTCATTTTTAATGAAGTACATAAAAAATGAACAGATTTCTCTGACATGATATTTTTTCAGGTTCGATATCACAGTAGAAAGAAACTGGCTGAGCAGAGACCACGAATTCGAGGACAGTTTGTGCGACAGGTCCAAGAAAATAAAAACAGGGACACAGATTGCTAACCTACTCCCCTTCCCTTGGTTCATGCAAAATTTTTCCATATCAGATTACTGCTACTGGGAAGGGAGCATTCAGATTCCTTGGTGCAGGATTGTGCACATAGCGAGATAAAATTATGTACTATCGATCAAAGACCAGATTCATCACAAGGACTTTTAAAGTCAGCTTGAATAGTGTACTTTATTAATCTGACCTCAATGGCTACTGCCAAAACTATCACTACTACTACTACTACTACTACTACTACTACTACTACTAGCAGAAGGTTGCAACTCTTGAAAGGGTAGCCTTCGGCTATATTACTATCCGATATGGTGTGCTGTTGTTTGTTAAAAGACTTGCTTGCAAGAAGTGGGTACTTGAAATTAAAGACTTCTCTCCTGTGAACTTCATTTGTGGTTGTGTTCTTTTAACTATTTCTTAATGCCTCTTTTCTTTTTATTAAAGTTGTAACCAGATTTGGTTATGGCATACACAAATTCTCCAAGAAGCCGGATGGATGACAGTTTCAGAAACAGGTAAGAAAGGTTTCATTAAAGCTTTGCATTTCCCTGACCATTAGACTCGGAGTAAATCAGTTGAATATAAATCTTTATACTAGACTAGACATGAACTAGAGATAGCTGTTAAGATTATGTAGCAAAAAAACCAGTAGACATAGCAGGATAAGAAACAGGAGAGAGTTCCAAGGTCGTACCTGTTAAGACATTAAAATTTAGAGATTTTTTTTTTTTTTTGCCTTGTTTCGTTGTTCTCAGCCTTCTGAATTCTAGTTTCGAGCACCCTTTTGGCATGACGACAACCGGATTTCTTGCCCTTCTTTTTTTTGGCAATGATTTCTTGGCTTCTTGCCCTTCAAAGTATAGTGTTTTAGCAACGATACTGGATAAGGTTAGGTTGATGATAAAAGCACGTGCATTTGACCTCTTCGGCTTTATCACCGCCATGTAATTTATTACGAGTCTCTCTTCCAAAAATAAGAAATTCAACAACTGAAATACCTTCTTGTTTTTAATTTCCCAAATTAGGCAAAGTGACATTGAGAAAAGAAGGGGATAAGTAAAACTTTTTTTTAAAAAAAAATTATTTTTAATGTAAACACAAGTCTATTGCTTTGGTTATTGAAGGTCAAGGTAGATTGCCAAACAAAACAATGAAGCCTCTTTTTTCCAAAACTTTCTTATTTAGGTGTTTTGCCTTCAAAAGACCATACATTGATTATCTAATCAGAATTATCAAATAAAACTAGTAGTATAATTTTTGGTTAAATTATAAGTACAACAAGGCAATAACCAAAACAGTATATACAATGCTATATGACCAAACGTTAGCTTGTCATAGCATCAGTATGATGTCTTTCAACTTCGTCTTGAAACCACAACATCACGTAAACAAGCTAAATTTTCAAGCGAGGATACTTTCTAATTATCATGTCTGCGCTCCAGTTATCCTCGTAAGCCATAAAGAATTCTACATATGCAGGTCAGTAGCATCCTAGGTTTGATCCTTCTATCCTTTTTTAGTGCAAATATGGAAGAAAATCAACAATCTTTCCAGTGTCCAGCAAAACTGTCTCATCAACCTCGGCTTCCAGGGTAGAAACACTCAACAATATTTTCCTTGACCTTGAAGTGGAAATTACTGATCTTGTTCCGTGAGCTATCTTGCCCATAGTTGATACCCTTGTTCATAACTGTCAACTGCAGAGTAATAAAACCTTGTGATTTATGAGACAGTGGAAACAGAATCGACACGTCATTACGGTTCTATTAAGAGAATGTTGTACATGCACTCTCTCTATGCTTTTCAGTTGAAGGGAGATCTTTTAAAAGAATATATGCATTATAATACAGATGTTTAAAGCAGTCAAATGGTCTGACTAAATTATGCAGCTGAACGAGATGAAAAGTCTGACCTACAACTTATATTATGCATTATAAGATGGAACATCAATTGGAGAAAAAAAAATGTTGGCACACACAAAAGGGGGTAGGAGGGAGAGAGAGATGACATTACAGCACCTGTCCATGCACATCAGTTGCTAAACCGGTAGCCAAAGGTTCTGCCTTAATCAAAATGTCCGCAAGGTACTCCATCTGTAACAAAAAAGTAGGCCTATCTGCACTGGCATAAATATCCTCATGATTAAGTGTGACTAATGAACAACCCTGTGAAAAGAAATGCAAATGCAATATAAGAGTTGGGTTAACAAAAAGAGAAAATAACTAAGAATAGGGGGTGAAAGTAGAGAAAATGAGAAAAGAACAGGCACTTTCTTACAAACTCTGATGTTAAAGTGCGGCAGTAATGCAAGAAGTCCAAGACATAATCCGAAGAGCCATTTGCAGCCACCTCCATAAGAGATAAATCATCTATGATAATGGTAACATTCTTCCTGCTAATCTCAGGCAATACTGAAATGGTTTCATGTATTTTCCCATACAATGCAATAAGTCCACCTTCAGGAGTAATTCCTCCATCTCCACCTAATGAAACAAATTGAAAAATCCCGCCATGAGATTAACTCCATACCGCGAAATGATGCATCAAAAACCAAAGTCCTAGATGACATAGAAAGAAAAAATAGATCCCTAGATCCCAATGGAAGCAAATAGTTGATGTAACAGACCCGCACATAATCATATCATGCAAAAAGGAGACAAACAGTTAATGTAACAGACTGCAAGTAATCATACCATGCAGATAGTTTTGCAAGAACCAATTTACCTTATTTTCTCACCTGGACACTGCAGCTTAAGCATGTCGAAGAAAAAGAATCTCTTGTTATCTCTTTGTGTTACTAAGTTGCATCCCTAGTTCAACAAAACCAAATACCATTAACACCGGTTTCAAAAATCAACATGCTGCCAAGAAAGAACACACATTTTGTTGCTCATACTTCGTATCGTATCAGAAATTAGACTCCATAACTGATCTCTTGTGTCCACCAACAACTCATTAACTAGGGACTTATATATATTCATAACAAGAAAAAGCTCCATAATTGATTTAAAATGTATCAATCGAAACCCCAGTCTAATCAAGGCCATAATACAAAAGAATCAGCAAGATACAATCTCTCTAAACTGAGCAATTCGCACCAAATAAAATGAAAGAAACTCTTTTCAGCTTCCAAAAGAAGCAGAGCCATTTATTATCTCCAAAATTTACTTTTTATACATCTTTTCAATTAAGTACCAAATTCATAAAGTTCCAGCTTTCAAACAATACAAATTCAAACAAAGCAACGTATTTCAATTCCACATCAAAAACCAAACATACCCCTAACAAGTTACTCATTTAATCTTCCATGATACACATCCACCAACCAAAAGAGAAAAAAAACGATTTTGTCCCAAGATTAGGTAAGTTGTGATGGAGAAAGAGAGTTACTACTCACTAGCTTTCGAAGGACGCGATCGTAATGAGAGAACGGCTGAGAGAAAGCAATGAAGATGGAAACATTGGAGGAATTTGGAGAGAGAGCACGTTTAAGGAGATGGTGAAGAACGAATGAGCCACTGGTCTCGACTTGGTCTTCTATAGCCACAATTCGACCCCTCAAAGGCCATGGCTCGATGGTCTGGTCTAATCCAAGGGCTTCGTCCAGTAGGTTTGAATATCTCTGCTCCATGATTTTGGATGAATTTGTTTCTGAGAGGGAGGTAGAGACGTTAGGGTTTAGGGTTTATAGATTTGGGAAGGGGAAATTGGAAAAAATTAATTAAATCATTAGTAATTAAAAATGAAAAAGGCCGGAGCAAGGTTTCCAAATTTTCGCCATATTTGGGCCAAATTTGGGCCTACATAGAGATTGGGTTGGGTTTGGAAGTTAAAATGGGCTTTTTTTGGTGATATATTTTTTTTAAGTTAAAATGGGCATTCATGTTTTTTTTTTTTTTTGCTACATAAAATGAATTCTTGTAAGATCTTCACATGAGAAGATTAGTGTGTGTATATATATAAGTTATGGGTTCATGTTTTATATTGGAGAATAAAGAAAGGTTGTAAAATATGCAACAAATGAGAAATAATGTTTTTTTATATATATATTTAGATGAGAAAACATATATATTAATTTTTTATGGAAAATAGAATGGTTTATCTTTTTCTCCCCATTTTTCCACTTAAAAGCAATGAATGATATGGGTCCAAGTATCCTAATCAAAAGTTAGTTTTAGACCTTGTCTTGGGAAATACTAATATATATATATATATATTGATATAAGACTTTCCCTATATTCTTAATTCTTTTTACAATAGTAATTCCTTTTCATTTTCTTAATCTTCTTCTTCTTCTTTTTTCATAAAGAAACATGAAACTTGTTTACATGTGAAAAGTAGCAATTCATGATGTAAGTTCAAGTGGGCAATGCCGCAATGGTAAAAGATAGTAAATCATTAGATAGCATTGCCCATAAGAAAGTGCAAAAACTTCAAGTACTTTGTCTCTCTTTTTCTTTTCTTTTTATTTCTTGATTCCATCTTATATAGAATATAAATATATAGACCCCAGCTTTCATTGCTAAAAGTGGAATTTGGTACAAAAACCAATTTTAAAAGCATATATATACACATTCCTTTTAACAACTTTAAAAATTTTAGTATTTGATATGGAATCATTTGGGAGAAAATTTTCAAAATTGAAAGATCACACAAATGGGGTATGGGAAATGCCTTCATGGAAAAGGGTCATTGTGAAAATATTCACAAAGGAAATCATAATGTTGGTTGCTTTGAAAGCTACTCTCTAATTCATGAATTCCTTCATAAGCCAAAATTAGAAATTCAGACTTTTTTAGTTACATTCATGAATCATCATCGTGCACCTTCCAATTTCTAATTATTCAATCCAAATCAAAATTGCTAGGATAAATGTTAACTAGATGGAGATTTTTTGAGCTTGAATCTTAAGCTCACAAGGGGTTGATTGAAAAATCTTATAAAGTTCATCAGTGATTTCATAAATTCCCCTTTAAATATCAATAAAATACTCAAAAGAAGTATTAACAAAATTAAGTTACAATCATAGAATATATCAAAATATGATATATATTTTAGATGCATTCCTATTTGATAATATATCAGTTTCGAAACATCACAAATACTATTTGATTTTCATAATTCAAGATTGCTAGCTGCTCACAGCTTCTAAGTTATACACCACTTCAAACTTCAAATTAAAGATGTGCAAGGCATTATGCAACTCCCTTTCCCCTATTTAAGTTATACCACTTCAAACTTCTAATTTCTTTTAATTTGTTCCAATCCCTATCTAAATTTCAACAACAATTCTTTTTCTTTTTCTTTTAAGGGGGAGAGTAATTTTTGCTGAGACTTTAATTTGAGTAACTTCCATCACAAATTGAAGTTCTTAAATTTTATCACTTTAACTAACCCTATTGATAATGAATAATAAAATTTACTACTGTCATATAAAACAAAATGTATTCTAACGGAGAGATCATATATCAGATTTTTGACCTAATGTGGTCAAGTCCTTATTTATTTATTTTTAATTTTTGACCATCCTTAATTATTATGAGACTGCAATAATCGACTCACCTATATTTCTAGGGTAGTGAATAGAGCCAGTATGCCTTTGGTTGTCACATGTCCAAAATATTCATAAAGTTTATAAAAAAATGACAAAAGGAAGAATTAATGGTGTCTAAGGTAGGAGACCAGAAATCAGCTCTAGATATATGCAAATTTAGAGGCGCAGCCATTTGGCAACAGCTGGAATTCTCACTATCATTTTGTCTTTAAACAATTTAATTTAATTTAATTTAATTTAATTTAATTTAATTTAATTTATAATTTTTTTTTGTAATTTTTTTTAAAAATTTAGTATTCCATATTATTTATTTTATATATATGTTATACACTCCCTTTGACCACATTAGGTCAAAAATATTCAACCAACAGTATTATTATTTGAAAATTTATCAAACAAAACTTTTAAGGCTTCACAAATAAGGTTAAACTTAAAGGTTGTCAAGTATCCGTTAAGATATATTTTATAATAACTTAACTATTTTTTTTTTGGTACAAACTTTAATTAATTACAAGTTATATTAGCACGCGTTGCCGCTACGGCCGTTCTTTATTTTAGAGTGGTGCTTGATTAACTGATTGAATAAGGATATTAATATAATCAATTATATAAGGGCCAAGAACATTTTTTGTTCAAGAGTGGTACTTGATTGATTAATTGATTAATTGATTAATTGATTAAATTATATAAGGTTGCAGTAAAAATGCAGTTTAAATGGATTAGTTTTAATTATGTCTCTGGCATAAATATTTGTAAGCTAACTTTTTAGACATGCAAAATTAAGAAGGTCAAGAACATGTTTTTATTTGTAAGTAATAGGAAATGCAAAGAGGTAATAAAATATGTTGTTAATTGGATAATAATACTCATATTAAACAAATGGTGGTTTTAATTCAGAAGGGGAAAAATATTGAACGATCCATGTTGAAGGGATGGAGACGGAGAAGAAAGAGGAAAGAGATACGAAGGTGAAAACAGAGGAGAGTGAAGGAAAAGTTTGATTTTTTGGCAAACATGAAGATTGATCAGCACTGAGGACTTGAAAGGAAGCAGCAACTGAGTTGGTAAGAGGAAAAAAGAAAACAGCGAGAGAAACATTAATTAAAAGTAATTAAGGGTTTAGGGTTTAGAAGCAATTAATTAAAAGTCTTAAACATTAAATAAAAACAATTAAAGAAGGGAAATGTGTAATTACAAAAAAGGGTAAAAGGAAAAGGAATGGGGGAAACTCATAGAAGGGCTTTTTAGTCATCCGAAAAGTGAGAAAAGACCAAAAATAGTCAAAAGGTGACACCACATTAATCCTCAATTTGGCTTTTTAGTAATTTTCATGGTAGTTAAAAATAATATATAGTATATATAGTATATATATATATATATATATATATTATAAATAGTGGAAACTATAATTCCACATAGTATATCAAATAATTTAAAATTTAGCTAAAGTAAGTTAATGACAATATAAAAATATCTTACATTTATCAATTAATCATGTATTTGTTTGTAGAAATTGACGAAATCTGTACAATGCATGGATAATTTTTTATATTCATGGATATCATCCCAACTCTTAATTCCAAAAATTTGAAAAAATAAATACATGTATCATTTAATCTCAACTCTTTCTTCTGAGAAATTAATCCCAGCACTTATTTCTTATACTCACAAGATTCGAATTTGTGGTCTTACTTAAGAAATATTAAACTCCTTCTATTCAATTCAATAAGCACAAATAATTTTACACTCGTTTCTTTCTTTTTTTCTCTTTTTTATAACAATTTTTATACTCACTTCAATGAACAAAGTCCACAACGTTTTTATTTATCTATTTATTATGCAATATAATAATGTAAAGTTTTTTTTTCAATTTTAGGCCTAAAAATTTGCCTAATAGGCCAAAAAGATGGGCATAAGGATGGACCAAAAGTTATGGTATGAGTGACATATAAAGATTCTCCTCTTTGCAAAATTAAATCTACGCAGCCGAATTTTTTGCTATAACTATAAGACGATACTCCCTCTGTCCCTAAATATAAGTCCCCTTCTAGAAGTTTTATTTGTCCCAAATTATAAGTCTCATTATCAAACTCAATGCATATTTATAAGTTATTTCCAAAACTAGCCTTGAAAGTGATAGGGTAATTAAGAAAGTGAGTAGGAGGAGAGAGAATGAGTGGGGGAAAGAGTATAGAGGTAAAAATAGAAAAACAATATAAAAACACATAAAATTTTGAAGCCTAACTAACTTTCTTAATCTTGATGATATAGTTAAAAGGGACTTATATAATGGGACAGAGGGAGTAAATTACGGTTTTTCTGTTTTTTCACAAACTTTAATGACAAAAAGAAAATTAAATCATTTATTTAAAACATATAAATGAAAATTGAATAGAGAAAGGGAATTTTATTGAATTAATTAATAATTAAAATCATAAAACGCGGTTTGACAAAAATGCACTCTCAAAAGCATCGATATTTTACCGTCTAAAAGTATGTTTATTTTAGATTACTTCTTTTATCTAAAATAAAATTGGTAGTAAGTATCTAGTGGTATACTAGTTAATTAATTCTCGCATAGTTTATTATATGTAGTTCTTTTACATCCATGGCAGAGTTTCCAAAACTACATATCAGCATGTTGTGGACAGGGTGTTAGAGAAATTAGCTACTTGGGAGGGTAGAGTCCTAAGCTATGTGGGACGAAAAACACTCATTCAGGCTACTTCTAAGTTCTATTCCTATTTACTCTATGCAAACGGCACTGTTATCAACATCTATTAATGAACTTTTGGATCAATTAAATAGGAATTAGAGTGGTGATGGGAAAGTTCTAGGGATCATCTTGTGAGTTGGGATCGTGTTTGTCGACCTAAAGGTAATGGTGGATTGGACCTTCGGAAAGCGAGAACTACAAATGTGGCTTTGTTGTCTAAAGTGGGTTGGAAACTGCAAATGTGGCAACATTCTTGGATATCTTACAGAAAAAGTATTTGAAACAATCCCAATTTGTTAATGCAAAAGCTAGAGGGCGGGTTTCTTCTACTTTGCGGGCTTGTTCAAAACAAAACATTGTGTGCGGAAAGGCACACGTTGGTTAATAGGTGATCGCCATAATATTAGCTTGTGGTATGATTGGTGGCTAGGGAATGGACCTTTGATTAATGAGGTTTTTGCTCTAACAGGGAAGGTAAAGTTCTTACAACCTATGTCCATTCCTGTCTCCTGGACTGTACCTGACCAGGATTAGCTAAAAATCAATTGCGATGGCTCTTCCATCGGCAATCCAGGTAAGGCTGGAGCAGGTTCGGTTCTTAGGGATGCTCTTGGGAATTGGATAGCTGGTACTAGGGCTGCTCATTTTTCGGTGTCGGTCGGTGTCGGTTTTTTCGGTTCGGTTTTTTTGGTTTTTATTTTGGTATATGTATAACCCACAACCGACCGAAATCTCAATGAAACCGATAAGTTCGGTTTATTGGTTTTTTGTCGGTTTTCGATTCGGTTTTTCGGTTTATGTGGATTATTAGTTTTTTTTAATTAAAGTTAGATTATTAGTTTAATCATCATATATATTAGTTATAATAAGGTAGATTATTAGTTTATTATAACTAATAAAGTAATAATCATGTATATATATATAAATAATTATAATTATAAACTAAAACTATATTTTATTTCATATATATATAATAATAATAAGAAAAATTTACTATATATATAAAAAATGTCGGTTTTTCGGTCGGTGGCGGTTCACTAATTAGTGAACCGACACCGACCCGAAAAACCATTTGCACCGTCGCCTCAAAACCGACTAAACCAACTGCACCATTTGCACCATTTCAAGTCGGTTCGATCGGTTTTTGGCCAGCCCTAACTGGTACTTCAAGGCATATTGGCCAAGCCACAAACTTTTTGGCGGAATGTTGGGCCCTTAGAGATGGACTTATTTTGGCAAAAAGCCTTAATGTCAAAAAACTAGTTGTAGAACTTGAAGCCACTGCGATTATATATGTTGTTTCTGCTACTAACACAAATACTCCTAACCCTAAGTATGCTGCCATAATTGATGATTGCAGGTGTTTACTTAAGCAATTTGAGGAAGTAAGGATCTAACATGTGTTCCGGGAGGGGAATCGCCTTGCGGATGCCTTAGCTAGAAGGGGCAGCTCCCTATTTTGTAATGATTTGAAGGAGTCTTTTGTACTTTTTAGAACTCCTCCTGATTGTGTTAAAAATTTGATACTGCTCGATGCAACAGGTACTATTGTGTATCGTACCTTTGATTTAAGTTAATGCTATTGTTCACTTTTTTACCAAAAAAAGAAAAGATTAATGAGGTTCCCTCCCCATATTCATACACTACCACATTCCGCTATGGTGGCTTCCATTTTGACACTCGATGGCACTTGGCAATGTGATGATTTGCGCCCATTTCTTTCAGATCAGAAAATTAAAGAGATACGTGCTACGCCAGTTCCTTTGCAAGCCAAAAAAGGTGATCGTCATATATGGGGGTGAGATAAACATAGGCAATTTACAACGAAGTCCGCATATAAGGGACTTGCAAATCATTTTACAGCGGATGAATGGTCGGGGAAATGCAATTGGATTTAGCAAGCGAATGTTCAAGAAAGATTGAGGTTCTTTTTATGGCTGGCTTTCTTTAATTGTTTAAATTCAAAGGAGGTTCTTTACCGTAAGGGTATGGCTGCTAACATGACGTGCCAACTGTGTAAGGAGGGGGTGGAATCCTTGGATCATATATTTAGACTTTGTCCCTTTGTTGTTGCTTATGGAGTTGTGTCAACCGACGATTTGGTCTACAAGTCTTAGATGATGCTAATTTCCCAGATTGATTGAAACGTCATTCTTCCTCACACCAAAATGTGAGATCTAATCTTATTTGGGGATCTTTATTTGTCTCGATCCTTTGGGGTGTTTGGAAGACATATAATAGATTGATTTTTTATGGTGAATATCCATGTGTAGAATCTAGTTCGCAATATGCATGTAAATTAGTTGTCGAATACTTTGCTATTGGTGGCAAAAGTGTGGATGTATTGCCAAATGCTGGTAGAATGGTTAGTTAGAGTCACCCCCAGCTGGTGTTTTTTTGCTCAATATTGATGGCTCTAAGCGGTTTGTGGATGGGCATGCTGCAGCAGGCGGTTTGATTCAGAATTCGAATGGGGCATTGATAATAAGGTTTGTGATTAATATTGGCACTACAAGAAGTCGAAGCTGAGCTTTAGAGGATTCGACATGGTCTTATCTTGGCAAAGGCTCGTAATATCACAAAGCTGATTGTTGAGCTTGATGTGAATGTAGTTGTTTAATTTATGAGAAGTGGTGTGATTGATTCGCATCCTTGTCGTACTCTTATAAGTGATTGTTTGGAGTTGCTTTGGAATTTGATCCTTGATGTCAGACACATTTCCAAGAAGGTAAACGTTGTCCAGATGGACTTGCGGATTTAGCTCACTCAGTGCCTGATGAAGTTAGCTATTATGAAGATCCCCTCTCCCAAGTCCCAACTCCTCTCCTACCACTTTTTGCGAAGGACCGGGAGGGTATAGGTGTACTACGAGTTTAGAGCTTCCTTTAACGTTACGTTATTTATTAGAAAAAACAAAGTATTATTACTAAAATTGCCAAATTAGATTGAACTAAAAAAAATTACATTACAATTTACAAAATTGGGTGATTGAAACAACCTTTGTTTGACACTTAATTTTAAATCATGGTAATTTATTGCTATTAAAATGGAAATTGTTATCCAAATAATTGTTTTAAAAAATACACCAATGTATAATTTTTATCTATATTCTAGGAAATATTATTTTTTTACCGGTATATATAGGGAGTTTCATAAAAAAAAAAAATGGTTTTAGTCCTCTCAAAATTTGTAATCCTTTTCCTCCATAATTTTAAATATACAAAATGTATTATCTAGTACTTGTAATTATTATTGCAATTCATCATTCTAGCCTATAGATAGCCATTATATTTTTAAATTATTGAGTATGAAATAATTTGACTATAAATAAATAAAACTAAACTAGTACTCCTATTACATTTCGTTGCCAAAAAAAACTAATATTACATTCTTTTCAAGTATGCAAAATATATTTTCTATAACAATCACATTAAAAAAAAAAAAGAAACATTCTTCACAATGAAAAAAAAAATGAAGAAAAAGCAAAAACAATTGAAAGCTTTTAAATTTATTTTTTTTTTGGCACTAGAAAGCTTTTAAATTTATAGTGGCAAATTTATCAATTTGACAAAACCCAAAGGGCAGAGTAGAAAGAAAAAACTTAATTAAAAGAATTAAAAATAAAGATAAAGGAAAAAAAGGAAAAGATAATAACCTTCTTGTGAATTTTAACCTTTATTTCTCTCTCCTAAGTGTGTGTTTGGTCTGAATTTCTTCATTTCTCTCTTTCTTTGCTTGCTTCCTTCTCTATATCTCTGTCTCTGTCTCTGTCTCTCTCTTTCTCTTCTTCTTACAGTCATTTAGTCTGAGGTAAGAAAGAGAGAACAAAAGAGGAAATACTTATAAAAACTTCATATGGGTTGGTTCCCCTGTGGTGGAAATCCAAGCAAAAATGCAAAGAAGAAGCTTCCAACCAATAATAACGCCAGCAGTAACAGCAAGTCCAATGATCAGATCCCATCTACTTCAGGTTCTTATTACTACTATGTTCTTAATGTTTCAAAATTACTTCAATTTTTGATCTTTTCTTCTCTTATGAACTCCAATAATGATTTGATCTTTTTTCTTTTCTAGAATTTTAAGTGAATTCCCATTTTGTTTTGGTTGCAGGATGAGAGTGTTAGACCCTTTTGTTTAATTGTTTGAATTTTTAGTTTTCTGGGTTTTTAATGTTATTAGGGTGATCTGATGTAGGATTTGAAGAGAAATGCTGCCACCTTTACTCTTTTTTAATGCTTGTTTGCTTATTGGTTCAGAATGCCAGCTTGGGTTGGTTTTGAATTAGAAGTAAGAGTAGAAAGGATAAGACTTTGTGGATATTTTGAATCTATAAAGATTAGACTTTTTTGGGATTTTGTAATCCTGAATTTTTTTCAAGGATAAATCATATAGTAGTATATTTTACTGATTTTGAAATCTCAGTTTTATCTTGAGTATGCTTTGGGCAATTCAACTAGTTCATTTGCTACAAATTTCAAGTCTTTCTATTTAACCTTGTTGTTCATAGTAGAAATGAAGAATAATGAATTAGTAGATTTTAAGTTTCTGATTTTATCCATTTAATTTCTCAGTTTCAATTTCTCTAAATCCATACATCCATTGAAGCTGAATGCTTTTTATTTTAAGTTAATTCTTATGAGAGGATTTCTGGTGAATTGTTTCCATCATTAGAATTAAGAGTTAAAACTAATTGTTGATTCTTAATGTTACTTTAGTGTTTCATTACATTGTCGTTAAAGCCTATGGAATTCTAGCTCGTCAAATGTCTTATAATTTCTATCATTCTTTTTATTTACATGGGAAGAAGCGATTTCATAAATGAAACTGGTTTCTTAGTTTCTATTCTAAAAAAGGATATAGAAGTCTGAATCATGTTTGTTTGGCTTGCATCTATTTTTACCATGAGAATGTTAAATGAACCTGTTTTTGGCTTCTACACATGTGGAAGTAAACCAATTTTCAGCATTGTTGATATGAAGTTTGGTTTTCATATTATGGTAGAAAAGCTGAAGAGAAATTCTGTCTCAGATGCTAAGAAGGAGACTGCCAAGGATGGGGGATCCGATCACATTGCGGCACATACTTTTACTTTTCGTGAATTGGCAGCAGCAACAAAGAATTTTAGAGCAGATTGCCTTCTCGGTGAAGGAGGTTTTGGGCGAGTGTATAAAGGGCGATTGGAGAGCACAAATCAAGTATGTCTTTTATCAGACTAGATTTTTATAGGAAATACAAATTTGGTTGCTATGCTAAACATGAGAAAGCATCCTCATTTGTTATGCTTCACATTTGGTTGTTGAACTTTACCTTACTGTTTCTTCATTTTATTAGCATCATTTAATTTATACTCATTTTGAAGTTCAACATTTTATTCTTGATAAGTTGGCTTTAACTCTGTCTGACATTGGAGGTTTGACTTTGACCTAGAATTATTCTAAAGATTAAGTAAAATGGTTGAACTTGACCAATCCATAGATTTTTCAATTTAATTTTCTGTATTGAGGCCTGGTCAAATCTAAATGTTTGTGGTTTCCCATAAAATTTCTTTCTAGATATGTATTTCAATGTTCACTGCAACAATTTGATCATCCTCTTTTCCTCCTTCCCCAGACTTATCTATTAGTACAATATGCCAACATGGCGGTTGCTAATTCCTAAATGTAAGTTGTTACTGGCATTTTGGGTTGTGATTATAGACTGGAAGTATTCATAGAACATAGTCATATGATTTCTCATGATGTTTTAAGGCTATGTTTGGTACTAGGAAAAATACTAGGGCAAGGAAAATTTTTAGGAAAATTGAAATCAAGGTAAATAAGTAAGGAAAATCTAAAATCTAGGATTCCATTTTCCTTTTCTCACTACTTTCCCTAATGCCAAACATAGCCTAATAATAATCCATGAAGTTTTGTTAAGTTTGGTGGTGTTTGTCCTGGGATAAGCTTTCTATTGCATATGTTAGCGCAAGACACAGATTTACTCTCAATGATCCAACACCACATTAGTGAAGGTTAAAAATCCAAGTTTTGGCCTTTTCTTACTGCTCTTCTATGTTGAACTGAAATTATGATATGGCTTGTAAGATTTCACTTTTAAATGAAAAGTATTCTTGGGATTGCATAAATTCTGGTTGACCCTAAATCTTGTCCCCTGTTTTGCATAGGTCGTGGCTATCAAGCAGCTTGATCGTAATGGATTGCAAGGGAATAGGGAATTCCTTGTTGAAGTATTGATGTTGAGCCTGCTTCACCACCCGAATCTTGTCAACTTAATTGGATACTGTGCTGATGGAGATCAGAGGCTTTTGGTTTATGAATACATGCCATTAGGATCTTTGGAAGATCATCTACATGGTATGTAAAGCAATGCTCATCTCTATACACATCCTAGGTCGTGGTTTCTATCACATTATTGAACCTTTTGCATCAAGTTATCCTGCTTAATATACTAAATTATTCATTTCCAAGTTTCTGATGTTCGATTAAATTGGATTCTATTTGCTTAGTCCATTCTTGCCATTGTTATTTATTTATTTTATCTTGTCATGTATCATTTTTAATGCAGATCATTGATTATTTTTCTCATGTGCCTTCTTTTGTTTCAGACTTACCTCCCGACAGAAGGCGACTTGATTGGAATACGAGAATGAAAATAGCTGCAGGTGCTGCTAAAGGTCTAGAGTATTTACATGACAAAGCTAGTCCACCCGTCATATATCGTGATTTAAAATGCTCGAACATTTTACTTAATGAAGGCTATCATCCCAAGCTATCTGACTTTGGCTTGGCGAAATTAGGCCCTGTCGGGGATAAGACTCATGTATCAACTAGAGTGATGGGGACCTATGGATATTGTGCACCAGAATATGCAATGACGGGTCAGCTTACATTGAAATCAGATGTTTATAGTTTTGGGGTTGTTCTGCTTGAAATCATTACTGGAAGGAAAGCTATTGACAATTCAAAAACCGGTGGTGAGCAAAATCTAGTTGCCTGGGTAAGATATCTATTACTTCCCTTGCTACTGTATTCATATTACTTCTCTGTGTTGCTATAATTTCTGTTATTCTTGGCTTTCATGATTTTATATGAACATGTGTGAAAATACCTAAAAGCATGAAGCCAGTAAAGCCAGTAAAGAAATACTAATTTACTACCAAAACCCCAAATCTGTTCGACTCTTTGGAAATCACAAGTGTGTTGAAGTACATAGGTAAAGAACTATTAGTTTATAGTTATAGATAATAGTTGCTGGGAACAAACTAGTTGTTAGTTATTAGGTTTTTTTATTGTTCAGTCTTGATGGCTACCATGAGAGAAATATGACTTTAGAACTGCAAAGGAACCCTTCTGATGAAGAAAGTAAACTAGAGAGTAGCATAATCATTCTTGCCTAGCTGTTCTGTTTTACAATTATTACTCTAATAAAGCTTTTGCAATTTTCCATTTTACAGGCTCGACCCTTGTTTAAAGATAGAAGGAAATTTCCACAAATGGCTGACCCATTACTTCAAGGCCAATATCCAGTGAGGGGTTTGTACCAAGCTTTAGCTGTGGCTGCAATGTGTGTTCAGGAACAGCCTAATATGCGACCACTTATAGCCGATGTAGTTACTGCCCTCACCTATCTTGCTTCACAAAAGTATGATCCTGAAACTCAGTCCGTTCAAGGGTCTCGTACAGGTTCTTCCACTCCGAGAATGAGAAGAGAATAGTGCAGCTCAGGGGAATTAAACATTACTCATCTGATACAATTGAATCCCTGGCAGCTGTTGGTTGAGATGAAGAAACAACAGGTTTATATGTTTGATATTTACAGTACACTGGCTCGAAGTTTACTGCCAAGGTGCCCGCAAGTCCAGACATCGAGTATGATTTTCATCCTCACCATGTCTGATGTAACAGGTTACAGGTGTTTTTGTTTTCCTTTTTTTTTCTTTAATATTCTTCAAACCCTTTTGCCCCTCCCATTTTCTCTTCTTTTTTTGTCCAAAATTTTTTATTTGTACAATTGAGCTTGGGGCTTTGTATGTAAAATGTCTTTGATATAGAAACTGGTGTCCCCACTTATAAGATTCATTCACATCAGCTTGTCAATATTCATTTTGATTTTTATCCATTCTCATTGACATTGCTAGCACCCTATATATATGTACAACGTAGTCATTTTGTATCAGGTATATACCTTTTTGTTCTCTAAACTTTCTACCTTAATAGTTGTTCATTTTACTTGTTTTTCCAGATTCCATGCTTGCTGTTACTTGTTTTTCAGGAAAATTATTCTGGTCCTTCCACCATTGGCAATAAAGGAAGGAATTCTTAAAGAAAACTAAATTCTGAAAGAAAAATTGCTGATAACTATCTAAAAATATACACAGTAAAACATTTCCATTACATAAAAGCAGAGCCATCTCAGTCATGGATTTCCACATATTTTCCCTATATATTATATACACTTATATGCATTTGCTCTCCCCCTCTCCATATACATACATGATATGGTTTAATATTACATACATGATGATATGGTTTAATATTTCTTAAATATAGTGTTTCAAGCAACTATATTAAGAGTTTATAGATCAAAGCTGTGACTGTTGAAGTGGAAGATAGCATCTTGGCGTTGTCTCACTATGTTGTGTGACCTGATTTCCTTAGCAACACTTGACTGAAGAGTTGCAGGACCGCAAACAATGACACCAACATCAACACTGCCCCATTTCTTGCTTACAGTTCCATAAATTTCTGCACAAAAGGGGAAGAAAAAGGCAATTACACTCGAGAAATACTAACCGTGACAGCTAACCAGATCGAAATTATGCTGCTGAAGTTACAGTAACATAAACTTTCTGTGCATACAAGTAGAATGAAATCGGCAAAAAGTTTAAAATTTGTCTAATTAATGTCAGATACCTTTGAAATCTGGTCTGGTACCATATTGAATAATGGTTGAGCTATCAAGACTATTCTGATTCAGGGTTTTTTGTGACACTGTCCCATTCTGATCAGGCTCAACCTTTATCGTGTCATCTTGCTTGTGTTCATCCTTTGCAGAAGCCTTTTTACCCCAAAGGTTCCATAAATAAACCACAAAACCCCCAAAGATGATAATACTTGCCACCATGCATGCAATTAAAAGAAGACCTTGATACCACCAGGTTGAGATATTGTACGGCTTAATGTAGAAGATACGCAGCAAAGTCATTAAAACAACGAATCCTATTGTCGATACAATGACATATAGGCCTGACCATATATTGTTTCCAGTGCCAACCAAAACAGACATGCTGCAGCCAGACAGTGGGCAGCCAGAAGAGTTCAAAGCCGCTGCATGAACCTTACCTTCTTCCTGCAGAAAAACATCAAATGCCAGCAGAGGGATTAATAGATATGTTGGAAAGCAAGAGTAGAGTGTTGGGCATAAACTAGACTTACCAATGAAGGCTGTGATTCTCGAGTGACAAAAATATTAAACTCAATGTTCACTTTGTCAGAGAAAAATGGGCAAATTGACTCCATGTCAATTGTTGAAAGAAGAGGAAGCTCATCTGACTTTTTAACAGCCCAAACAACCAAAACATTTCTTGGAAGACAAGGTTTCCCATCCCTAACTCGATGCAGGATATCACTTATAATAGCAAGGAATGGTGAAATCCCAATACCACCTGCTACTAGAATCAGGTTCTCATACCTGTGAAAACAAGTTAATACATCAGGCACTTTACAAAGCTAACTCAAAAGTTAATCTGGATATCTGAATAGTGGCAAACTGCTGTAGCTACATTTGTTGAGTAGAGTCAATATCCACAATAGAAAAAACATTTTTATCCCTCTTCTGTATCCTATTGAAATGAAATGCATCTAGGATTTTTGTGTCATATAATCAAGTAGATTTAAACAGAAACTAAAACATGCCATCATAAAATTGAGCTTGCCAGTTGCCAGGTCCTAAATGTCATGCAGATTGCAGATCTCATTCCATATGTCATCTTATATAGATTAGAAACACCAGTTTAACTATATAAATAAGCTGAACAACATTTTATAAGAACACACAAGAGGTTACTTACATCAAGTGGTAAGGTGTTTCATGGCCATAAGGTCCCTCAACAGAAGCTGTTATAGTTTTGGTCATTTCTTGTTCTGTCTCAGACATGCTCAAGATACTGTCCCTTAGCTTAGCAGTCCATCCCCCAAGAACCTTTATAAGAACAGCGAGATGATATTTACCATCTAGAGGACTAGATGAAACACTGAAAGGATGCCATTGTAGCCAAGACAGTTCTCGGACTTGAAGAAAGATGAAACTGAGTGCATTGTATCGCAAATCTACACGTCAATCATAAAAAAGAGAGTCATAAAACAAGATACCCCTAGGAAAGAACTAAGTTTTGAAGAATGAATCTTTCATACTCTGAGGTTTTGAGAGGACCAACTCGACTGTCCCACATGGAAGGCACTTTGCTGAAAGTACATCCACTGTCTTTCGTGATTGGCAGAACCTCAGGAAGCGATCAAGCATGAAAATGAAAATTCCTCCAGCTGTTATGGTAAAAACGAATTCACCAACGTGCAATGCCAAGAACACAACAAAGATTACATATAGCTGATGTGTATAGAAGAACAGCTCAAAGTAGTCCTTCCTCACTGGATGAAGTGATGTAACCCACATAAACAAGCCAGCTAAAAGGCTTATGACTCCTGGTAAATTAGCAATGCCAATGCTTTTCCACTGCAATAACTGCATGAAAGAATTAACATAAAAAATGTAAGCAACTAACTAGCTTCAGTAACTTCATATTAGCTTTGACCTAATTTTAAGACTTCATATATGTCAAATGCAATAGAGAAGGTTGCACTAGTAGAAGAAAAAAAGTGACAGTTCCTTCATAACTTCATTTAGGGATCAATACTTCTGTCACAAAACCAAAAGATCAAGACAGACAGTAGATTATGTTGATTTATCAATTAGAATTTAACTAGCATCAACAGCTTTTTCCAATGGAACATGACAGAATTCGGCTATTACCACTTCCTTGTCTGTAATGTCTTTACTGTTGGATTATTAACATGTTTCAAAGTAACCATATAACTTTATCACTAATTTATGATCAAAAACTTGTCTTGTGCACAGATGACAGATATGCATCTATATCAGAGAAATAAACATAGGGAAGGAGTATGCAGTTATAATATATAGGAAGAACTGAAACCATAAAACTGGTATGAGGAACTCACTTCCTTGACGAGGGTTCCTTGCATTGCCCATGCAATCACATAGAACAGTCCATGGAGTGTAAAGAGCATCATGGTTAGATGTCCCAACCATACATGATATCTTGTAGCATGCTCGAAAGGGATGTCTATAAGACGAAGAAGAAGGGAACCCCTTGAAATTGGGAGGAATAAAAATGCCATGCAGAGTAAGCCCATCATTCCTAACCGAAGTCCTGTAAGTTCCAGCATGACTATACTGAAAAGATGAAAGATAATAAGATATTAGTCCTCTGAAGAATTTTAAAAGTATTGTTGATTAACATAAACCGGCTGAAGCTAATTTAAGATAACTACAAAATGACAGTTGCTTTCAGAAAAGCTAGTGATGAATTTGCTGAAGTGGTATGGTGAAAATTTATATCAATTATAATGTTCATAAAATGAAAGTATGTAACTATGATGAAGTTTGAAGATCATTAACATAAATATGACAGCCATATAAGTGGAAAGATCAGTAACAAAACATATAAAACCATTTTCAGCACAGAATTTGAAAACAATTCCTATCATGGAAACTGATAAATTCCTAACATAAATGAAGGCAGTACCATTATTAACCATAAATAACACAAAATACTTTACCCAACATTTTGAGAGGCAAATTCAGTCATGAAACTAAGGTTCCGCATGGTATAAGCATATGCAGCCCAGATAATAAACACAACAAAGAGGATAATCCCAATAAGCTCAGAAGCAGAAACAACCCCAAATGGTCCGTCAACAAGAACAGGGAAAGTCCACAGTCGAAATCGAGGACTTTTTGTGGTCTTCTTCCTAAAAAAGAAAAGATAAAAAAAAAAAAAAAAACCCCATTTCTTCATGTCAGGAGACCATATTTACAGTAAATTACATAATTTAGAAGCAAGTTCAGGCAAATGACATACTTTTCAAACACATCTTCACCGGATATAATAAGATGTGCAGCAGCAAGGAATGCAATGATAAGAATTGGAGCACTGAATGCCAAGAACAAGCTTCCTGAAACAGAAATTTAAACATTAATTGAGATATAAAACAAATTAAGTAAAGAGTAATTATAATTACAAGATTAAAAGGAATGAATTCAGAAACAAACCTGAAATCCCAAAAATAGTTCCCTCGGTGGCATGCCTAATTTTGTTAACCAATTCAGTACCCAATTCTCCAGGATACAAGAAAATAAGACCAACCCATGCAATAAAAATCACCCACATTACAATCTTTAGAGTCCATTTCAGAGTTGATTTTAAAAAACATGACTTATTGACATGATCAGGCTCAACTCCATCATCACTCAAAAGCAGAGGCTTCTTCACTGAGTTATCCATGGCAAAGAAAACTTAATTCCCAAGAGTTGCAAGAAGTTTTCTTTAATCTTTATCCCTACCAAGAACTAACCACCAAGAGTGTAGAGTGTATATACACAAAAAGAAGCTAAGAAAATCCAAAATGCAAAATTTGTGGAACCCATTTCACAGTGTTTGCTTACAAAGAAAATTAAATGCAGGAATGGCTCAGTATATGATCAGAAATCAACTGCAGCCAGAAAAATGAAGAAGAGTACATATCTTTAGATGCTGACATTTGTTGGTATATATATAGATTATTAATTTACTTCAAACTGGACAGGTGTTTTTTGGTTATTTTGTGGGACAATTGTGTATGTGAGGAACAAATCAGACAAGTGTGAAGAATTTTCAGTTCCATAATAAAGATTAAACAGAAAATATTCATGAGTACCACAAAATTCAACAAAATATCAATAAGAAAAAAAATTAAAAAAGAAGTGGATTTTTTAATTAGAAGGAGAAAAGAAATTGGAAGAAAAGGAGGAAATTATGAGGTTCACAAAAATTTCATGTGAAGATTAGTGGCTTTGCTTTCATTGTCAAAATTCTTCATTCCGTACTCTAATAATGTTTGAGTGTAGGATTCTATCATAATCATAGCATATTTATATGAAAAGCTTTATTGCTTAAATATGTTCCTATGTATTATGTAATGTAATTGTGTAAGTACTACGTATATACCTATTAAAGTATTTTTAACCCTACTTAATAACTACACTTCAACTACAAGTTTGGAATTTTTGAGTTTGCCTTTCTTTTTTTAGTTTTTTTTAAATCTCAAAAGTTTCACAAAATAGAATTCGTAAATCTTTAAAAAGATTGCAGGCTTGTCCTAATCTTGGGGATGAGGTAACCTATCTTGCTATTAAACTTCGTCATTAAAAAAGAGTAGTCTCTATTCTGTTCTATTCCTAACAATTTCAATGATTGAGAAAAAAATGATACCCTCAAATTACAAATTACAACTGTTAAACTTTATTCTTCATTCACCAAATCAAAAATGGTTTATTATCCTCTTGTTCTGATGGTTGGATACTTGTCTTTCAAATTCAAGAATTAAAAAATTAGGGTTCGAGTCCTAATATCGAAACCAAATATTGTCAAAAAATGGTTTATTAACCAAAAATTTTATTTATAATCCAAAAATTATTATTCATTCACTACTATACCCAAAAAGGGAGCTTATAGGAGCCAACATTAGACACCCTTTTAGATTTGGAGCAGGTGGAAGGGTCGCTTTAGAGTGACAATTTTTCCCCTCCAATTATACAAAAAATAGTATAATTACTAGTAATAATTAGGTTATCTTTTAAAATGGGTCACATAATTTTCAAGTTAGACATGCTTTTATGTCAGGTCAACTTCTTTCAATCAATTCATATTGAATTTTCTTCAATATTCCTTATTGGCTGGAATTTGGGAATCAATTTTCACCCTAAGTATATCAATCATGGAGCATGGCTACCTGGATGGGGAGAAGATCACAAATGTTCAATATGTAATTTTATCTTCCTGGAAATAATTAATCAAATTCCATAGAAAATCTTTATCGAAATCACTGTCTATGGTTGGTTCCCACCCAAATTAAAAGTGGCCCAATAATATTTTTCATGACGATGAAGGTGACTAGAGTAGAGGTGTCCATGGATGCGCTTAATGATATTGGATAATTGTAGGAGTTCACATGTGAGTGTCACATCCCACATCACAAAGGGATGGACTATACAAAGGTCAAAGGAGCAATTGCAGAGGAAAAAAAAATTGTGTGTTTGGTATTTTTCTCCTCTCAATCGAATCAAAGTTCTCTCCTACAACAGTGGACACCATGTTTGCCCAAACTGATATTTTACTGAAGCACATCCAAATTTAATTATGTTAATTCTGAGTCCATCTAGAAATCCCCCCCAATTACTTCTTTTTTAAATATAAAATATAAATATGTGAAAAATAATATCGCCAAAAAAATATGTGAAAAATAACATAATTTATAATTTTTCATATAAAAATCCAACTATTTAGCTAGAATATATTTTATTTATTTATATAATAATAGTAATAGATTATAGATATATTAAAAAAAGATATTAACCAAATCTAAAATGAATAATTAATGAATATATTAAACATATAATATACAAATGGACCGGGCTTGGGCTTTTATACTTAAAACCAAGCCCGGCTCGTTTTATAAACAGGCCTAAAAAATTCCCATGCGTCTAAAAAATTCCCATGCCTGTCCAACGGCTCTATAAATCTTGTCCAAACTCTCCCAAAATTTCGGACGGGTAGCCCGGCTCTTGGACTGGTGACGAAAGTGATTATGATTTTTTTTTTTTTTTAAAAAAAATACTCTTAAATATAGTGTTTCAAACAACCATATCAAGAGCTTATAGATCAAAGCTGTGACTGTTGAAATGGAAGATAGCATCTTGGCGGTGTCTCACTATGCTGTGTGACCTGATTTCCTTGGCAACACTTGACCGAAGAGTTGGAGGACCGCAAACAATGACACCAACATCAACATTGCCCCATTTGTTGCTTACATTTCCAAATATTTCTGCATCAGAAGGGCAGAAAAAGGCAATTACACTCGAGAAATAATAACTGTAAGAGCTAACCAGATAAACTTAGATAATAAACTTTCTGTGCACTACAAGTAGAATGAAATGAGCAAAAAGACTTAAATTTGTCTAATTAATGTCACATACCTTTAAAATATGGTCTGGAACCATATTGAATAATGGTTGAGCTATCAAGACTATTCTGATTCAGATGTTTTTGTGACACTGTCCCATTCCTCTGATCAGATTCAACCTTTATCCTGTCCTCTTGCTCATGTTTATCCTTTGCAGAAGCCTTTTTACCCCAAAGGTTCCATAAAAATACCACAAAACCCCCAAAGATGACAATACTTGCAACCATGCATGCAATCAAAAGAAGACCTTTATACCACCAGGTAGAGATATTGTATGGCATTATGTAGAATATACGCACCAAAGTCATTAAAACAATGAATCCTACTGTCGATACAATGGCATATAGGCCAGACCATATATTGTTTCCAGTGCCAACCAAAACAGACATGCTGCAGCCAGAGAGAGGGCAACCAGAAGAGTTCTTCAAAGCCGCTGCATGAACCTTACATTCTTCCTGCAGAAAATATCAAATGCCAGCAGAAGTTTAATAGCTATGTTAGAAAAGCAAGAGTAGGAGTGCTGGGCATAAACTGGACTTACCAATGAAGGTTGTGCTTCTCGAGTGACAAAAATATTAAACTCAATGTTCACTTTGTCAGAGAAAAATGGGCAAATCGACTCCATGTCAATTGTAGAAAGAAGAGGAAGCTCATCTGACTTTTTAACAGCCCAAACAACCAAAACCTTTCTTGGTAGACAAGGTTTCCCATCCCTAACTCGATGCAGGATATCACTTATGATAGCAAGGAATGGTGAAATCCCAATACCACCTGCTACTAGAATCAGGTTCTCATACCTGTGAAAACAAATTACAATAACTCAAATTTAATCTGGATGTCTGAACAGTGGCAAAACTGCTGTAGGCTGTATCTTAATCTGTTGAGTAGAGGGTCCTGAAAAAACTACAATAGAAAACCTTTTGTATCCTATTGAAATGAAACGCATCTAGCTTTTTTGTGCCACATAACCAAGCAGATTTTGAACAGAAGGTAAAACATGCCATCACAAAATTGAGCCTACCAGTCGCCAGGCCTAAAAGTCATGCAGATTACAAATCCCATTCTGTATGTAGTCTAATGTAGACTAAAAAACCAGTTAACTATATAAGCTGAACAAGATGTAATAAGAACACACAAGAGGTTACGTACATCAAGTGGTATGGCAATTCATGGCCATAAGGTCCCTCAACAGAAGCTGTTATAGTTTTGGTCTTTCCTGGTTCTGTCTCAGACATGCTCAAGATGTTGTCCCTTAGCTTTGAAGTCCATTTCCCAAGAACCTTTATGAGAACAGCGAGATGGTATTTACCATCTAGAGGACTAGATGAAACACTGAAAGGATGCCATTGCAGCCAAGACAATTCTCGAACTTGAAGAAAGATGAAACTGAGTGCATTGTATCGCAAATCTACACATGTCAATCATAAATAAATAAATAAATAAATAATTTAAAAAAAAAAAAGAGTCATAAAACAGTAACAAGATACTACAAGGAAACAACTAATTTGTGAAGGATGAATGTTTCATACTTTGAGGTTTTGAGAGGACCAACTCGAGTGTCCCACATGGAAGGCACTTTGCTGAAAGTACATCCACAGTCCTTCGTGATTGGCAGAATCTCAGGAAGCGATCAAGCATGAAAATGAAAATTCCTCCAGCTGCTATGACAAAAGCGAATTCACCGACGTGCATTGCCAAGAACACAACAAAGATCACATATAGCTGATGTGTGTAGAAGAACAGCTCAAAGTAGTTTTTCCTCACTGGATGAAGTGCTGTAACCCACATAAGCAAGCCAGCTGAAAGGGTGATGGCTCCTGCTAAATTAGCAATACCAGTGCTTTTCCACTGCAATAACTGCATGAAAGAATTAACATAGGAAATGTAAGCAACAAGCTTCAGTAAATTCTTCTTAGCTTTGATCTAATTCTAAGACTTCATATACGTCAAATGCAAAAGAAAGGTTTGCAGAAAAAATAAAACTGACAGTTCCTTCATTAACTTCACTTAGGGATTAATACTTCTGTCACAAAACCAAATGATCAAAGTACTAAAACAATTGAACATATCTGAAAAAGTCTTTATTGTAGCATCGATTTGATACCGTTTACTGCTGTCTGACAGTAGTCTCCCACTTCTTACTGTATTTATGTTGATCTATCAATTACAATTTAACTAGCTTCAACAGCTTTTTTCAATGGAATATGACAGAACTAGTTGAATTCAGCAATTACCACTTCCTTGTTGTAATGTCTTTACCATTGGATCGTTAACATGTTTCAAATTAATCATATAACTTGATCACTAATTCATAATCAAAAGCTTCTCTTGTGCACAGATATGCATCTATAACAGAGAGCTACATATAGGGAAGGAGTATGCAGTTACTGCAGTATATATAGGAAGAAGTGATACCATAAAACCGGGTATTAGTTAAACCAGAAAGAAAACAAATAAGGGGACTCACCTCCTTCAGGAGGGTTCCTTGACTTGCCCACGCAATCACATAGAATAGCCCATGAAGTGTAAAGATTGTCATGGTTAGATGTCCCAACCATACATGATATCTTGTAGCATGCTCAAACGGGATGTCTATAAGACGAAGAAGAAGCGAACCCCTTGAAATTGGGAGGAATAAAAATGCTAAGCAGAGTAATCCCAAATTTCCTAACCGACGTCCAGAATGTTCCATCATGATTATACTGAAAATATGAAAGATCATATGATATTAGTCCCTTCTGAAGAATTTTAGCAGTGTTATTGAATAACATAAAACCTGCTGAAGCTAATTTAATATTACTGGTTAAAAGACAACTTTCAGAAGCTGGTGAACAATTATATCACAGTGTTCATATTAAGACTCTGCATATAGGAAGTTTGTAATCACAGCATCTATACTATTTTCAAACTTTTGTGATTCTGCATAATAGAGAGTATGAAACTATGATAAAGTTTGAAGACCATTAACATAAAAACTATAGCCGTAATATATGTGTAAAGATCGGCAACAAAATATATGAAACCATTTTCAGCATAGAATTTGAGCATACTGAAAACAGTTCATATCATGAAAACTGATAAAATTAAGGCAGTACCCGTCAAATTCATCCATGGAGCTAAGGTTCCTCATGGTATAAGCATATGCAGCCCAGATAATAAACACAACAAAGAGGATAATCCCAATAAGCTCAGCAGCAGAAACAACCCCAAATGGTCCATCAACAAGAACAGGGAAAGTCCACAGACGAAATCGAGGACTTTTTGCGGTCTTTTTCCTAAAAAAAAAAAAAACCATTTCTTCATGTCAGGAGACCATATTTACAGTAAATTACATCATTTAGAAGCAAGTTCAGGCAAATGACATACTTTTCAAACACATCTTCACCGGATATAATAAGATGTGCAGCAGCAAGGAATGCAATGATAAGAATTGGAGCACTGAACAACAAGAAATTGCTTCCTAAAACAGAAACTCAAACACTGAGATACAAAACAAAACAAAGAATAATAAAAGATTATTAAAAAAAAAAGGAGTTCACAGACAAACCTGTTTTTCCAAAAATAGTATTATTGGTGACATTTTTTATTTTCTTAGCCAAATTGAAGCCAAATTCTCCAGGATACAAGAAAATAAGACCAACCCATGCAATGAAAATCACCCACATTACAATCTTCAGAGTCCATTTCACAGTTGATTTTAAAAAACATGACTTATTGACATGATCAGGCTCAACTCCATGATCATTCAGAAGCAGAGGCTTCTTCAATGAGTTATCCATGGCAAAGAAAACTTCCCCAGGAGTTGCAAGAAGTTTCCTTTAATCTTTTTCTACCAAGAACTAAGCACCAAGACTGTATAGTGTATATTGAAAAGAAGCTAAAAAAATCCAAAATTTGTGGAACCCATTTCCCGGTATATGCTTGTAAAGAAAATTAAATGCAGGAATGGCTCAATATATGATCAGAAAACACCTGCAGCCAGAAAAATGAAGGTGCACAAGACGATCTGTTTGTGTGTGTGTGTGTGTATATATATCTATATATATATCTTAAGAATTATCTTCAAACATGACAGCTGAATTTTGGTTATTTTGTGGGACAATTGTGTATGTGAGAAACAAATCAGAAAAGGGTTGAAGAATTTTCAGTTCCGTAATAAAGATTAAACAGACAAAAGTCATGGGTACCACAAAATTCAACAAACTACTTATCAACAAGAAAGGGAGAGAAGAAAAAAAAAGTGAATTTTTAGTAGGAAAAAAGAAATTTGAAGAAAAGGAGGAAAATTTGAGGTTCACAAAAAGTTTAAGGGAAGATGAATGGCTTTGCTTTCATTGTCAAGATTTTCATTAATAATGTGTAGGGTTCTACTCCTGTCATAAATCACGGTATAGTATTTATATATATATATATATATATATATATATATGAAAAGCTCCATTGTTTTACCTAAAAAAAATGGCACATGTATTATTTAATGTAAGTAGTGCGTATTTTTAACCCTACATAATGGCTGCTTCAACTACAAGTTTGGAATTTTTGAGTTTGCCTTTCTTGGGCCAGTCATCAGTTAAGTTTAGTGCAATACCTTTGCCATGAACAACCAAAACTTTAAAGATTTGAAGGATGATGGAGGCTCATGGTAGTTCATGTCTAAAATGGGTCACATAATTTTCAAGTTATAAATGTTTTATGTTAGGTCAATTTCTTCCAATCAATTCATTTTTATTTTCCTCTTATTCTAAAATAAAATTGAAGAATATTCAATTTAAACAAAAAAAAAATTGTTGAATATTCTTCAATATTCCTTATTGGCTGGAATTTGGGTGGCTGGAATTTGGGAGTCAATTTTGGCTGTTTGCGTGTCCTTGCGTGTACGTGCGTATGCGGGCGCGAGTTAGAACGTGTTCTCGCGCCCGCTAGCGTTCGTCACACACGCCCCTTGCACGCTCACGCACGAGAGAGCCCCCTGTTGTTTCTATTTTTTTTGTCCTCTAGGAACTTTTAGGCGTCAATTGTACTGGTTGGAATTTGGGAGTCAATTTTATTGGCTGGAACACTCGAGTTAAAAAAATGGTTAGAATCGTAATAATTCCTTATATGCTCAAAGCATGTTATAAGTATCCAATACAAATTAAGAAATTTTCTTAAATAAACTAATTACAAACTAAATAAATAAATAAATAAACAAACTACTAAATTCACATTTCTTAGCATCTCGAGAATTCAATACAAATTAAGAAATTCTCCTAAATAAACTAAACAACATTCCGTAGCATCAGGCATTTGGCTTAGTGGTAGAGTAATGGACTTTTAGTCCCACCCTACCTGAACCATGAGGTCTTAGGTTCAACTCTCACGGAATGTGAGTTTGTTTGTAATTTGTTTGTTTATTTGGTAGGTAGATAGTTTATTTATGGTATAATTTATAGTTTGAGTTGAATTCTCATTTAGATGTTTGGGTATAGAGATTTATTTGAATTGTAATGAGATTTCACTAGGATTAGCATTTCGGTAATGTAGCTAATCATTTAGCGGTGTACGGGTCTTCCTGTGCGTTTATAATCCCAGTTTCTTCAAGAAATGAAATGATTCTTATTTTAAAAAAAAAACTAATTATAAACTAAACAAACAAATAAATAAACAAACTACTAAATCTAAACCCACGTTCCATGGGAGTTGAAACTTGAGCCAAGACCTCACGATCCAGGCACAGTGCACCTACCAGTTGAGCTAACAACTCGGATGCTCAAAACAGGTTTTTAAATTTGGTTGAACTCTCATAAATGTTTGGACATATATAAGAAATTATTCTGATTATAACACGATTTCATTGTACCCAAATAGATTTCATTTGACCCAAATAAAATTTATTGGCTGGAATTAAGGGAGTCAATTTTCACCTTCAAGCATATAAATGAGGGATCATGGCTACCTGGATAGGGAGAGAAGATCAATATGTAATTTTATGATAATTTTATCTTCCTGGAAATAAACCAAATTTCATAGAAAATCTTTATCAAAATCACTGTCTTTAATTCCCACCGAAATTAAAGTGACCCAATATTTTTCATGATGATGATGGTGACAAAAGTGATTATGGTCTGAGTAAAGTTAGAATAAAAGCGACACCAAGAAAGAGGGATGTGCAGGGAGCAGGGTGGTAGGTAGGAAAGGATTGAAAGTATACATGAAAATTTGAGCCGCCCATATCCCACCCCACTCCAATTATTTGGGCTCTCTCTTCCAAATATTTGAAGGTGTCCTGCTCTCACCAATTAAGAGTACATCCTCTAGCCACGTCTTCTCTTCGAGGCTGCTCCCTCTATTGACAATTCACATATTTCTAAAACAATACTATCTACAACCATATCTCAATGATATCTTAATTTTGGAGACCTTCTCTTTTGTCTTTACATGTGTTTATTATGAAAAGGGAGCTAAATCTTAGTCTAAAATTATACCTAAATTTTAAGAGTTGATTTGATATATGCACAATTTTAATTGTTAGTCTGGTGACTAATATGGTAGGACGGTGGCATCTAATATTATGAGCTTTTGAAGTCCTTCCGTTGATAAATTAGTTGCTCTTATTACAACTTAAGGAAACTAATTGACATTGTGTTCTTTCTTTCAAGTACGCAGAAAATAGTTTCTCTTAAAAGTTTATTTCATTTATAAGAATGGCAAATCAAAGCTTAACAGAATCTTACTCTTCTTAGAGAGAAGAATTCCAGGAAAAAAATTTATATGCAATTGAAGACAACTCTTCATTTCCTAACAGAACTTCAAGACACATGCCTTGTCATTCAATTAATTGTCAACGTGTAAGCTGCAATTCGTTATAGGGGGAAAATGCTTACCGTTCAATCTCCGGTGAAGTCATAAGTCAATCTTAGACCTTTCAAACGATATCTAATACGGATTAATCAAGTCGGTTGTTTGTTAAGGGAAAAGAGTAGAGATGTACAGAATAAAAATATGCAGAGTTTAGGAATATCTACCAAAGAAAGCAACGCTACCAAAGCCACCATATACTTACAGTTAATTCCCTATGAACCTCTTGTTCTTACATTCTCTTCACTTCTATAAACTATTATTATTATTATACTATATATCTAATAAACGAACAAACAATAATTGATATGAGGCGTTATAATTGGTTTTCGAGTCAAAAATTACAGAAAACAATCTACTCTATACTCTCCTGAATGCCAATGTTACAGAAAAATTTATCTACCAAAGGCAAATTGAATGGAAGAATAGGATGCAGGAGAAGGATATGCATGCAGGTATTAACATTGACAAACTGGTAATTTCTCACTCCTTATCTTGAACATCGACACCATTTGTGTTCGTCTCTTTGGTGTCATTGCCATTTGTCTCTTTAGCATTTGTGTCTTTCTGTTGGATTTCAGTATGTCCCACATTGGAGGGCTTCACATCATTTTGCTCTTCAGCTGTGCTGGGATTTCCCTGTTTATAGTTCGACGGATCTTACTAACAATCTTAATTTAATATATGTTATGATGAACTATATTGTTATGAACAATAGGGCAAAAGGACATCTTTTCTGATATAGCTCATTTCTTAGTTGAGGAATCATCATAAGATATTACCAAACTTAGAAGAGTATGAAGGTGTCAAAACTAACCTTGTTCCTGTCACGCCAGCCAAGTCCGAATGGTCGTGAAAGTAAACTAATCTTTCGTGGGGGAATTTCTTGTTGGGACTCTTGATTGTTACGTGCTGGTGAATCCGGATGTGATGATCTGCAAGCTTACATTTATTACAACAGAGAAATCGGTCCAGAAGCATGGCAAACACAAAAAAATAAGGCTCGCAGCATCTCTACAGGTGATGTGCTAAAAATTAATTAATTATTTTCCAGTTCTTTGTTAAGTGTTGGTAGGAAGAGGAAAGATAATAAAAGGGGAAACTAAAAGAGAGAATAGCTATTTGAATGGGGCATTGGAAGAAATAGAGAAGACTGTAATAAGAGAAAAACAACAATTTATGGAGTCATCTATCAACCACCACCACCCAAAAAGTTGCACACACTACCAGTCAAAAGTTTTCACACAAGCATACAAGATTTGGAATTGACGAGGTTAATTACGCACCGTGGAGATGGTTGAGCTTTACTTTGTCCAGACTGGTACTGTAAAGTAGCTTCCAACATCGATTCCGCCATTACCACTCTTTTTTCCATTTCAGCAAGTGAAGCAACAGCCTCTTCATACTTTTCCTGCATCAACACACTAGTTACACCAAAGAGCAGGGATGCAAATGACACTGAACATAATCTACATAATACACAACTTTTTCAGGCTAGAGTACATCGACTAAGATCGTTTTGACATTTGAGCAAGTCCAAGTGTTCTATTAAATAACTTGACATGTGCCTACAATATTTTCTTCTTTGCAATGATTTTGCCCCAAGATAAACATAAGTATTAAAGAAACCATTTCTGCAGTATTTTGAAAATGATTTGTCTACAGGGACTAAAAGACCTGTAATTTTCAAACCGATAATCCAATATTGTAAAGCTCAAAGAGATATCACCAATAATTTCAACTGGAGAACTATGGGAAAAATTGCTGACACCAAATTTTGCAGCAGCAGTACAAAATTACTGATTAAAGTTACAGGGGAAAATTAGAGTATAGATCACAATGAGTACCTGAAGCACTTGAGCAGCATATCTTTGTGCAGCTGCATCTTGCTCCGCAAATATCCGAGCATCTTCCGTTACCCTTTGCTCTTGCTCCACCCGCATTAGGACCTATGAAATGCATTACAAATCTCAGAATCATCCAAAATTGCAGAACAGAAAGGAGACAATCCTCCACACATTAACCAAGAGGAATAATCAAACCTGAAGCATTGCATTTTCTTGTTCCTGCTTCTCGGAAAGTGCCTTTCGAAGCTCAGCAACCTCTTGCTCTAATTGCTCCACCTACAGATCAGAAGCATATTCAGCATGCAGTATATTCATCTGGTTAAAACACCTAGAATCTTTTAATTCAGCAGCAAAACACACAAATTCAAAGCATATATAGATTAATAGCCAACTGTCTACCCAGCTTCAGGCATGAATCACAACAACTAGGAAAATAATAGGTTTTATGCAACATCAATTTCCATATCCTTTTATGTTTGGTTCGTGGTATCTTTGGTATCACGTGGTAATGTCATTCACACCTCTTTACTAGGAATGTTATTTCAGTGGGAAAGTGTAATTTTTTGTTTTTGTGGGAATAATATAACCATGTTTGGTTAACAAGGGAAAGTTATTAAATTTTTAGAATATAAGAGAAAGACAAGTGAAAAGGAGTAACACTTTCCTGGGAAAGTTAACTTTCCCACCATTTTAGGGGGGAATGACATTCCCACTTAAAATTAGATTCCTCCAACCAAACATGGGAAAGTTATTTTCCCTATCTAACTTACCACAGTTTCCCACTACTTTCCACGAACCAAACGCAATTAGAAGATAGAGATAGAATGCGAATTAAGAAGTGCATGAAGAAGCCCAGGGTGCCGGGTAAAAGAAAGCACAATAATTTGCATGTGATTGGAATGACTTCTAGTTTCTAATGGTCCTAAGAACCAAGTTTCAAAATTGACTATGATATTTGCACGAAAGAAAAAAGCAACCATGTCAAGAACAACTACATATTTATTTTCATATCAAAGGAACTTTCAGTAAAGAAAATATTCCAGTTTACCTTAGCACTTAGTTGACGCCTATTATCCTGCTTAACCATCTCCATCAAAGCTGTCTCCAGCTCCTCAGATCTGATGCAATGAGGAAGAAGCAAGATTGTCAATATCACATTCATCAGGGATTACTTTAGCAAAAAGAAAACATTCCTTTAAAGCAAATAATCCTTGAATTCCAGCAATAAATGCAAGATTACAAAGTCAGATGTGATACATCATGGTGTAGCTAAAATACGTCAGAGCAGAGAATAGCAGATATGCAACCAACAAGGTATCTATACTGCCTAAACACCCACTACAACAAACTAAGGATTGTAAATCTTGAAGACCATAGAGAATAAAAATATTAACCTGAGGATAGCTGATCTTTTCTCTTCCAGCAATCTGCACAACTCAACCTTTAACCACACAACCTACACATTTTTGTTTACAAGAAATTAAGATTATGAGAACACCATAGACAGGACATCAAAATCTCATGCATGAAGGCGAGACAAGCAAAGAGAAAAGGAAAAGGCATATGCTACCTGCTCTTGAAGATCTGGAACAGCATCCAACTCAGCATCTCCTGTCAAACTGATAAGAACTTCATCTGCATTAGTTGATCCCAACGCCGAACGAGAGAGTTCCCCATTTGCTTGTGAATCTACCAATCGTCCTGTCTTGTTTGTTTCCATAAGCATTGACTTAGGATCATGCTTGAAATTATATAGCTTAGAAGCCAGGCCCTGAGAATCCCTCCAAGCTTGAAGCCCCTTTGATCTTTCCTCAACTGCAGCTATTACAGCTGGTCGATGCTTCTCTCTTAACTCGTGTAATCTTTTTTCATTTACATTTTGGTAACCCATACAAGCTGTCAATACAAGTTGACTGCTGTCAAATGTCGAGCCAGCCAATGACTGTAGTAAAGTAACTGCATCACCAGCATCTTTAGTTGTAACTAGTGCAGGGCCTGCCAGGAAATTAAGTTGCATTTTGTAGATTAATACACCTCATTCGTCACTATATTTGGGCTTCAACCTTGAATTACACTAAGGAGATAATAAAATCAAAATCACTGTTTGTCATTTGCTCAGTACCATATAACTCCATTAAAGCAAGTGCTGTCCTAAACAGCATGACGCGATTCCCCTCAAACAAGAGCACATCCCAAACTCGAAGCACTGTAATGAGGAGAAATTGGTGAGGAATTAAGCATTGGACATTCCAATTTACTAATTGACAGTGCATGTCAAACTAGCAACAAATGCACCAATCAGAATAGAAACTTTCTTAATGTAAATTAACTGTACAACTACTTAAATACTGCTAAAAGACAAAGCATGAAACCTGACCACTTTCCCATGGAAGCATGTTCATAAAAATGGAAAGGAACCACGGTCCAGTAACCCATGCCACTTGCACTCCTAGGTAATCTAGATGATTGACTGCAATAAAAATAAAAATGTCAATCAGAAACTGCCATAATACTCAATGGAAAGAAAACATCTGGGAAATATCAAACACATAATGAACTAATCTTGAAGAAAAAAAACAAACCCAGCTTGGGAAATCTCTCGCGCACCAACTCCTCAAAAACAAGTTGGTCAACCTAACAAAAGGCCACAAGTTACCAGGATAGTTATCTAAAATATAATTATTCCATCAACCACATTACTATTCTCGTTTGAGAGAAAGCGGATAATAGAGATCAGCCAATAAGGACAAAAGGTTATGCAAATTATTACCTGAGACTCAATCATTTCCTCCGAGTAATAGCCATCAAAATAGTCATCAATAATCCCCATCAAAGCCCTGAAGTTTATACCACAACTTAGAAGAATACAAAGCCAAGAGGTCTTAAAAGTTTAATGCTATGCAGTAAACAGACAAAACACCATCAAATAAGCAAGATAAAAAAAAAAAAAAATCAAAATCCTGAGCACCTGGGAAACTAATAATACTGCAGCAACATAATTTGATCTCGTCTGTAACCTTAAAACCTTAATTTTACTGACACAGAAAACTACTAGATTTGCAACAAAAGATTCTCAACCAAATCTCTGTACCTACCAGAAGGCATTTTCTTCAGGCATCAAGAGGAGTAACAAGGCAGCAAAGAAATTCATAGCCTGCATGAGAAAAGTGCTCATCAAAAAAGGCCAAAATACTGAAAATAAGAACATAGCTAACATGACCTGAACATAATACCTGACAGTACCCAACAGAGGGGTTATGTCGAGCATAGGCTGTAAGCAACCGTCTTAAAGCATTTCTACCATCATCATCTAATGCAGGGTGACCTGGGAATGTTCGGGGCAAATCCTGTTTTTAGAACCATCAATTAGTTAAGAAACTATCAATAACACCATACATAAAGGACAGAATTCAGAAAAAACTGCACATGCAATAACCTTCTCAATCTGCCCCTTCCATTTCTCAGGCCCACCTATGGAATCAGTAGTTGGACCCTTACTATCGGAAAGCAAGCTCTGTTGTTCAGTGTTGTTGCCAGAGTTAGTTTCATTAGCGAGCAGATCCTGATAATATTTGTCCACTCGGCGTGTCTTCACACCAACAAAGGCTTGCCAGAGCTGAAATTGACCAAAACCATGAGAGAGAGGGAGGGAGGAAGCAAATGAAGAGACAATGACAGTATAAAACATATAAAGTACCTCTCCCCTAAGAGCCATCGGTACTCCACCACGAACAAGAACTTCCAACTCTTCTTTGGGAAATGAAGATTCTATAGGTGCTGTATCTGCAGCAGCACCTGCCGTTGTAGTACTTGCATTGTCAGTTGTAGGGGAATCCTGCACTGGATCAGATCTCTCTGCATCATAAAACTCATCTTCAGAATCCTCCTCTGATGCACCCTTTGGCAATTTACCATCTTCAGTAGGATTAATTGGCTTCCCTCTACCATTTTCTTGTTCATGTTTTGATAAACCGCCTTTCTTCTTTACACGAGAACTCATCATATCTTCAATAGCCCGCAGGGATGGTCTAATTTCAGCCCATATTTGGATCTGATGAACTCTTTTCTCTGGTGCAGACTGTACCTTCTCTTTTTCTGAATCATTCTCAGACAGATCACCAGAATCAGACTTCTTTTCACATGATTCATCTCCTTCAGCTTTCTGTACTTCACCGTTGTCATCTTCGGCACCTTCAGTAAGTGAGACCTTCTTGCCTTCGTCTGAAGATACTCCATTTACAGCCAGCTGAGTAGACTCTGCTTGGCGTTCCAGGAAATCATTCCACCGATCTGATCTTTCCTCTTCTTCTTCCTAAAAGTCATGGGTATAGACAAGATATCAACATTTTAGTCATACTTGAATTTGTTTCCTTTGATCAATGTTTAGTTGCCCAGAAACTAAGCAAAGAAAATTAAAATAAATTTCTAAGCAAGGATCCATTTCATGAAGAGGAGAGAGAGCAATAAAAAGAAAACGAGAAAAAGGATTAACTCATTGATTGAATATGTAAGTCTAACCAGAATTTATTTTCTATTATCAGAGAATAACTCTATGATATATCAGGTGGCATTTAATTATTCTTAAACTTTTCCTCAGTAGCCAAACAAAGGTGATGAGCACAAAATAAAAGGCAATTCAAGTAGAAAAACAGCAAAGAAAACTACCTTGTAGATATTAGCATATTCTCGGTATCTTTGCACATGCTGAGGTCTCACTGCAAATCCATACGCATCCCTGTCCATAATAAACGCTTTCGTAACCCCCAAAAGTTCAATAAAACCTTCACATTAACACCATTGTATTCCAAGAAAAAGAAACTAAAAAATGCAATCCAAAATGAAAATTTCAAGTATACTGCCAAAGGTTAACTTAAATTACCATAGCAGCCTCCACTAATCACAAGATTACGACAAACATTTTAAGCAAAAGCTAGCTTCTAATCTAAATTTGAACAAAAACACTAAAGCAAAAGCCAACCAACTCTAGCTCACCAACAATTAACATTGTCTACTTACACTAGACAACAACATATCCTACTCAAAACCTAAACTACTCTAATATCCTTTATCACTCATTTTCCATTCAATTTGATCATGAATTTCTCAAACATCGAAGGAAAAAACAGATTTTAATCTTCGACATTGTTCCCAGCAAAAACTAACCTCAAGACACTAGCAACGGCCGCCACATTTCTCAATTTTTCTAAACTAAAATGTGATCAAATTCACTAAGATCTTGATCACGTATAACTCAAAAACATCAAAACAAAACAAAATTCACTCGAAATCAAGCTTGAATTCACCTGCAATCGGCATCCAAAGATTGCCGAGTTACACTAAAAAACAGCATAACCTCATATTTTCCACTCACTTAAAAAAAAAACTGTAAATCACATTTCACATTCTACATTATCAAATCCAAATCAAGAGAAAAAGTAATGAAATCATCGAGAACAACAGACAATAATTCAGAGTAAGAAAACAGTAAAAAAAATTAACTTAAAAAAAAAAGATCTGAACAAAAATCTGAATGGATCAGATAGAGAGAAGACGAACAGACAGGTGGCGAGAAAAGCGTACCTCTTGTGTTCGAAAGTTAGAAGGGGATTTACGGCTTTGTTGTTGGTAGTTGTAGTAGTAGTGGTGGAGGCGGAGGAGGAGGATCTCATTTGAGGTGGATCGATTTGATTGGTCCGTCAGATTTCGAGGGTGTTTGGTGAGGATCTTTCGGGAGGAATTTGGTTTGGCTTGAATTTCTGCAACGGAAAAAGAAAAGGAAGAGAGAAGAAAGGAGATTAAAAAGGGGGAAAGAGAAAGAGGAAGGGGGAAGTTTGGATTTCGTTATTTGGGAGGGCCAAGAGTCTGAGTGTGTGAGAGAAAGGAAAGGAGAAAAGGGCACATGCAAAAGAGCGAGATTGGCGTCACATTATTAACCATGTGGGTGATTTCTTAACACGGAGAACGAAGAACTGGAAATATGCCCCGGTTATCAGCAACTCTTTGACACTTTGCCTAAAGTGTTGAGATCTTTACATTGGGTTAAAAATAGAAACAATTGGGGAGATATTCTATATTCCAATTTTGTAAACTTTAATAAGTGAAAGAAAAAAACTTTAATAAGTTTTAAAAAATTGAAAGAAAAAACTTTGAAGTTTGAAGGAATAATAATTCTAATGAATAATTGCACATAGGTTCATAAAAAAGGTATGATTTATGTATGTATGATAATAAATTGAGAGATGTAATTTCCTTTTCGAAAACTTAGGCCTATAATAAATGACAATTTTATAACAAGCTCTTTCGTACGCAGTTGTATTGGATCTAACTAATTTGAAATTGAACCATGACTTGAATCCTAAATCTCATTTAAAAAACATCAAACTCCTTCCACTTGACTTCACTTTTACGTGCGACACATTGGATTCAAAACTTACTGTTCGATAGCAAAATTATGATTATGACTAGTTTGAATTCTAACCTAAGTAAATTATTAAAATTTTTATATATTAGATATGCATCATATAAATCTTAGTATTGTATTTTTTATATAATGATGATAACGATGATGATGATGATGCTATAGTTGAATGTCTAATTACTAGAATTAAAGAATCAAACATTTTACCACCAAACCAGAGTTGATGGTTTACCACCAAACAGCAGTTGATGGTTTAGTATTATTATTACTTTTATAATATCTTATACTATTTACTATTCTATAAGCATTGTTGATTGAATCGAATAAGAAGTAGATATAGATTAAGTAGGTTTTAGTCTCTAGTTTAATGAATGGTAAAAACAATTGCTTAAAAAACTTCAATCTGTTTAGGGTTTGACATAAAAATCCCGAATTACTCAAGGTCTAGTATTACTATCATAATATATGGTACCAAATTATTAAAAAAAAAAACTCTTATTAATATTCTTTAGTTCGCTCACAAGCAATGAATAAAATATCGGACCGGAGGCCATATTGGTGAGGCCATCGGTATCCAGTTCAACTGGTTGAATTGACAGTTAAACCGTCAGTTAAATCGTTTAAGAGATCTTTTTGAAAAAAAAAATTTAGTATAAAATAAATATAATATATGATGAATTAATCATTAAATAACAATTTGATGGAGTGGTTAAATTTTTTGATTCCATTCAAAGTATGTTGGGTTCGATTCTTACTATTTGAAATTTTTTTCAAAATGAAAAAAGTTGACCAAGTTCAAAACTGGCAAACCGACCGGTTCAACCGCAGTCATTTTGGATCAACGTCGGTACATTG
Organism: Corchorus capsularis; assembly: GCA_001974805.1. NCBI lineage: Eukaryota > Viridiplantae > Streptophyta > Magnoliopsida > Malvales > Malvaceae > Corchorus > Corchorus capsularis. The sequence continues at coordinate 1,140 of AWWV01012011.1, read as the reverse complement.
ATCAAGCGGTTTTATATACATATTGGTATCGGACTGTGCATCGGTTCAATCGGCCGATCCAGTCCAGTATTTTATTCATTGCTCCCAAGCTTGAAATTTCGAGTTCTCAATTTATTTTCTTAATTTTTTTTAAAAAAACTCAAAGCTGGCTAAAAAGAAGCTAATTAATTTTCCATTTACATTTACTAACTAAACTAAGCTACTATGAATCATCTTAGTTGCTCTTTTTTTGCTTCTTTACTTGAAATATAGTTTTTTTTGAAATATACTTGAAATATAAGTTGTATTAATATCAAATTAAAAAGATTAATCAAACATGTACACACATATATATTCGTGTATCAAAATTTGAAGAAAACGTTACATATGAAAAAGAAAGAAAGAATATAAAAAAATGAAAGAAATGAAAAGGTGTTTGATTTTGACAATTGAGCTTTTTTTTTATTTCAAAATTTTGGACAAAATTTTTGGAAATGTTTTCTGATTTCGAATCTAATCACCAAAGTCCAAATGTAATGTAATAAGGTTGTTTTAACTGTTTTTCTCTCCCGGTCAATAAAAAAAAAACTGTCTTTCTCCCCTGCACAGTTTTATTTACTATTAAAAAAATGAAGTGGCCAGAGATTGCTATTTGGCAAATGAGCAACTTCTTGTCCATATTATAATTGTGTCGGCAATGGGAACTATTTACTGCAAATGAAATGTTTCATATCATCAAAGCATTAATGAAAAGGAAAAACGTGAATGTGAAATGTGGAGAAAGAAATCACCGTAGATATTTATTGGCAATGGGCATGCAACTAAAATAAGGGTAGGGTCTCTCAAACATGTAGGACAAATGTCCATGAGTCCAATTATTACATTTTGGATACTATACTCTTACCCAAAAAATTAATTTAAAAATGAAAAAGAAAATTGCACTTTCTGCCTTATCCTTTTCTCATGGTCCATCTTAAATCAAAATGATGGTAGTATATAGTATAAATTAATTAATTTTCTTAATAATGCTTCCTCTTTTTGAGCAATTTATTTCCTTAATAAGCAAAATGTAAGAAATCATCTTTAATGGAAATTAGTGTATATTTATTGCATATATATGATTGTGGATGGAATTGGATTTTTTGTGAAAATATTTTTTTC
>AWWV01012010.1:0-25708 GCA_001974805.1 Corchorus capsularis | reverse complement strand
TTTTATGTTCAAATTTGTAGATGAAGAAGATAAGACATTAGAAGAGCATCCTCCATTTAAGGTCTGACTGAGATGGTTTGACTCTAAATTTTTTAAAGATCAATATTGATCTCACCGAAGACTATATTAAAAAAATCTTAAAAACTAGTGATTTATCAATAATAATACAATCATACTAATATGAAAATTTTATATTCTACAGAGGATATGCCATTTTTTTGAACAACTCTTTTTGGTACATGAACAAATTAATTTGATTCATATATATATAACAGAGAAATAAACTTTTCCATGATTTTTATTTGTTCTTTTATATTATGTATGTATATGTATTACTAGTTTTACTTAAGTTGATAATTCAAAGGAATTTCTTACGAGGAAAAATTGGTTTATTGCTCAAAAAAATCCCCTGAGCTTACACGAAACGGTTAAAAAAACCCTTAAACTCTAATTGCAGCCAAATATGCCCTGAACTCTTAAGAATAAGGCCAAATAAGCCCTTTTCGAACGGCTAAATGATGAAATAAGGACTAAACATTTCAAGATTTTTTCAAATAAGAATTAAAATACACAATTCCAACAATTAAAACACATACTTGGAAAAATTTTACAAATTAGGGAATCCTTAAATGAAAACCAATGTTTCTCATATGTACACGTTAAATTTGATAGAAAAATGATATTATCATGTTAATTAAAACTAAAACCCTATTAATCAAAATAAATTCATTAAACGTAATATGATATAAAATTATCGTGTGCTTCAGTTAATATATATCTCTCACACTAGTATAATTAACTTATATTATCCAATTTGTAAAAAAATATTAAGTATGTATTCTAATTTGTTGAAATTGTGTATTTTGATCCTTATTTGAGAAAAGCTTGAAACATTTAATTCTTATTTCAGCATTTAGCCGCCAAAAAAGGGGTTTATTTATCTTTTTTATGAGTTCAGGGACTTATTTGGTTGCAATCAGAGTTCATGGGTTTATTTGGCCATTTTGTGTAAATTCAGGGACCTTTTTGAGCAATAAGTCTTTTTTTTTTTTTTGAGTTCAGCCAAAAAAAAAATTATTTAAGTTTCATTTGGCTTATACCAGGATAGCAATTCAAGGGATTAAGAAAATTCATTCAAACTTTGACCAAGTAAGCAACATTTTTATGGACTCTTGAAAGTAGTTTGAGTATTTCATGATAACAATGATGGTATATATATGGGGAGAGGATTTCTATCCTATATTATATATATAATAATAATTTATGTTTGAATTAACAGTTTATTATGGAAAGGAGATTGGGATTAATTTTATGCACTTTTCTGTCTTTTTCTACATAGTTGTTAAAACAAGACACCTGCCACCACAGTGATTTTACTATCTAAAATTGACCATATTAAATTGCTGGATCGGTCATCATCTTATAGCATGGAATAAGAGACAAATCATTCATTTTCTTGCACACTTTTAACCTTAAAAGAAACAATTTAGAAATACTCAATCTTTCACTGAATACCCTAACAATGTCACATGCTATCTTGAGACCCATAAAACTGGTTAACCATCATATATTTTATAGCTAATAAAAGAAAAGAAAAGAAAAACTAATGCAAATCTGTGAGACTAATTTTTCAGACGGTGATTATAAAATATAAAGTGTACTTGACCTTTTAAGGAATCGAATTTGTGTTACGACCATGGAACTAGACGACGTATGCTTGACCATCTCTAACAACACTTGAATATCTTGAAACTGATCAAACAGTTAATCAAGACCCATTAATATAATATTTAACTCTTAATTTGAGTGATCAAATTCATATTGTTTATCTTATTTCTGAATATGAGAGATTTTAATAGTTAAAATATTTAGAGACACTATTGTTATCATTTCTGTTCTCACTTCAATTTATGGCCTGAAAAAGGATCACAAGAAACTTTGCATATTGTGATGAATGTATCCACTTTGAAGTGTGAGTGATGTATACAAAAAGTTTTTGCTTCAATCTCACAACTTTTCATGATGTTATCACAATGCCCTTTGCAAAGCCTTGACTTTATGCCAACTTTCCTTGCCAACACAAACTTACATTAATTCAAGGCATAAAAATGGGATTTCTCATGTCTCGTGAGCAAGATTCTGCCCTCAACTATAAGAAGGATACAGCTTAGATATAGCTGCATTTCTCTGAATAATTCAACCATTGGTTTAATAATTAAGCAATTAACCTAAGAAGATTTCGCTACAAAATAATTGTAGGTGAGAAAATTGGATTATGTATAATCTGACAATATACTAAATTGGATACTTTTGTTCTAGATTGACTTTATATAGGAGGACTGAAGAGTAACTCACTCAGAATTAAAGAGGTAACATGGTCACGAACTATACATCGATCATCTATACATACAAATATAGTAACTTATAATTGTAGCCATATATGCAATGGATATGGAGCAAGAATTAAGAAAGGTGCCGGGTTAACCAAATTTTTTTCATTTTTACTTTTAAAAGTTAGTAATATATATATATATATATATATATATATATATATACTATATACTATATATTATTTTTAACTACCATGGAAATTACTAAAAAGCCAAATTGAGGATTAATGTGGTGCCACCTTTTGACTATTTTTGGTCTTTTCTCACTTTTCAGATGACTAAAAAACCCCTCTATGAGTTTCCCCCATTTCTTTTCCTTCTACCTTTTTTGTAATTACACATTTTCCTTCCTTAATTGTTTTTAATTAATGTTTAAGACTTTTAATTAATTGCTTCTAAACCCTAAACCCTTAATTACTTTTAATTAATGTTTCTCTCGCTGTTTTCTTTTTTCCTCTCACCAACTCAATTGTTGCTTCCTTTCAACTCCTCGGTACTGATCAATCTTCAGGTTTGCCAAAAATCAAATCTTTCCATCACTCCTCTCTGTTTTCACCTTCATATCTCTTTCCTTTTTCTTCTCCGTCTCCATCCCTTCAACATGGACCGTTCAATATTTTTCCCCTTCTGAATTAAAACCACCCTTTGTTCAATGTGAGTATTATTATCCAATTAACAACATATTTTATTACCTCTTTGCATTTCCTATTACTTACAAATAAAAACATGTTCTTGACCTTCTTAATTTTGCATGTCTAAAAAGTTAACTTACAAAGATTTATGCCAGAAACATAATTAAAACCAATCCATTTAAATTGCATTTTTACTGCAAACTTATATAATTCAATCAATTAATCAATCAAGCACCACTCTGAAACAAAAAATGTTCTTCGCCCTTATATAATTGATTATATTACTATCCTTATTCAATCAGTTAATCAAGCACCACTCTAAAATAAAGAACACTCGTAGCGTCAGCGCGAGCTAGTATAACTTGTTATTAATCATTCCAGTGATAACAAATTCTTAATGTTAAATACATCATATTATTAATTAAATGTGGAACAAAGTCTTGGGCTTCTTGGCCATGGTTATTTTACAAAAAGAATTTCATAAATTTGTGTGTGTTTAAATATTTCTTTAAAAAAAAGACACTATTCTTCTTCTTTTTTCTTACTGGATAGAGATAATGAAACTAATGAATGCCTAAAGCATGATAAATGGCTCATACAAGGGGAATGATTGAATCATCAAATTATTATTTTTTCTTGGCACAAGATTGAATCATCAAATAATTAGTATGTGAGATTTACTGCATGAATATTAATTAACTCCTTATAAATTCATATACCAGTCATCCAAATGCATTATTGTTGTGAGCGGACTGAAACTATTTATTAATATTTCTTGAAATTGTACTAGTTATTTTGTTCTTATTTGTTAAGGCTCTCCAAATGGATGGGATGTTGATATATTTATTCATGGATGAAATATAACATTTGGAGTTTATTCTCTACTAAGGTATTGGAAGAAATTGAAGAGGCAGAACCGAATATAATAAGGTTGGTCTATATATAGATTCTAAACAATTTTAGATTTAAATCACCACCAGAATGAATCCCTACTTAAAGCTCTTCCGACTTATGACTGCACATCAAGTATCCTGTCCCGATCCCACCTTGCTTCTATAATTTTTATTTATCAAATTGTATTTAATCAAATATTAACAACTTGCATTGCAATCCCGGCATACTCCCCCCATGCTCCTATATTTTTTTTTTATCAAAATGTATTTAATCAAAGATTAGCAACTTGCACCTATAGCATCTTTTTTTTTTATCGAGTGGTATTTAATCAATTATTAAAAAAAAATTATGCATTTACTATATCCTTATATTGTTAGTATATTTTGTTTTTTATGGCTTAATGCCTTTTTTATCCCCTGAACTTGTACGGTTTTGATGTTTTGCCCTCTAAACTTTAATTTTGGACATTTTGCCCTATGAACTCTTAATTTAGACACGTTTTAGTCTATATCAAACGGTTGGTCTAGTGGTACCGTCATGCCGCTGACATGGCATTGCCATATGGCACAAAAATGCAACATGACAATCCCACATCAGCGCTTTGGTCAAGGTCACGCGGGTATGGTTGGTCTGACGTGGCATTTTATGCCAGGTGGCAATGCCACGTCAGCAGTATGATGGTTCCGTTAGGCCAACCGTCTGAGTGATAGGGACTAAAAAGGGTCAAAATTGAGAGTTCATGAGGCAAAATGTCCAAAATTAAAATTGAGGAGGCAAAATGTCAAAACCGTACAAGTTCAGGGGGCAAAAAGGACATTAAATCATTTTTTTCTATAATCTTAAATGTCAACTTACAGAATAGTTATTATCAATGTAAATGAGATGAAATTGGATAACAGATAAACATTTATTAATAAGAAAGTACTGTATATATCTATAACATACATTAAAAAAGAGAATTGAATGTACCAAAAAACCAGTTGAGAAATCTCACCACATTCACCCAAGAACAAATTGTCAAAGGTATTTCGGTACTTTTGTACTTGGTTTTTTTGTTATTTCGGTTGATGGTTGAGGGTATTTTGGGAAGTTTGAAACGAAGTTACTATTACTGGGCCCCACTTATAATAAATAAATCATTTTTTCTGGTTTATTTATCAAACGATCCCTATACTTTTATGTTTTATGCTATTTAGTCCTTCATAATTTTTGGGTTGGACGATTGAACGTTTCAGCTTTAATTCTTTTATTTTTTGTTTTGTTTGTCCGATGAAGGTGATTCAAGTGTCTATTAAAAGGTAATTTCATGATCTACAAGTTCCATGAAGGACTCAAAAAACAATTTTAATGTTTTCATTCAAAAAAATGCTTCTGAAATTTTGTGGTCTCGATTACCGGTCTATTTGATATCGTATAAATTTTAGTCCACTTGTCCGATTGAGATTGTTCAAGTGTCGGTTAAAAGGTTATTGTGTGATCTATGACTTTCGTTAAGGGCCTGAAAGCCGAATTTGATTAATGAGTTTCGTGGAGGATTCAAGAGAGAATTTTTATGTTTGGTATTCATAAACAAATCATTTTTTGGTTGGATTATTTATTAAATGATCCTCATACTTTTATAATTTATGCTATTTAATCCTTACAATTATATGTTGGACGATTGAATGTTTCGGCTTTAATTGTTTTTTTTTTCTATTTGACCGATCAAGGTGATTCAGGTGTCTATTTAAAGGTAATTTCATGGTCTACAATCATTTTTTTGTTGGATTATTTATTAAATGATCCTCATACTTTTATAATTTATACTATTTAATCACTTAGAATTATGGGTTGGACGATTGAATGTTTCGGTTTTAATTCTTTTATTTTTTTTCTATTTGACCGATCAAGGTGATTCAAGTGTCTATTTAAAGGTAATTCCATGGTCTACAACTTTCATGAAGGAATCAAAAGCCAATTTTGATGTTTTGATTCTAAAAAATACTTCTAAAATTTTGTGGTCTCGATTGTCGGTCTATCTAATATTGTATCATTTTCGGTCGACTTGTCCGATTGAGGTTGTTCAAGTGTCGGTTGAAAGGTTATTGTGTTATCTACGACTTTCGCCAAGGGTCTGAAAGCTGTATTTGATTAATGAGTTTCATGGAGAATTTTAGAGAGAATTTTTATGTTTGGTCTTCTTAAACAAATATTTTTTCCTTGTATTATTTATCAAATGACCCTCATACTTTTATGCTTTATGCTATTTAATCCTTTACAATTATGGGTTAGACGATTTAACATGTCGGCTTTTATTTTTGTATTTTTTGTTCTATTTGTCGGATCAAGGTGATTCAAGTGTCTATTGAAAGATAATTTAATGTCAGGTTTAGATGGATGGTTATGTAGAAATTACTGATTGTTTTTTTTCCATTTGTGGCATACTAATCGTTTTATAATTAATCACCTTATCTTTCTTTGGAAAAACTCGAGAAAAAAAATACCCGCTGCAGAGCGCGGGCAGAAATCTAGTAATATATATACGGGGCAGTGGTAACTATATACAACAACCGCGTGCTCTGCTTGTCAACTGGAAATGAATCGCCCTGCCTTTCCTCCGTCCCCATTTTGCAAACAAAAATAAAAATACTGCCTTGTTAAGTGCGAAACTCACATCGCAATTCAAGTTTTGACATCCTTACATATAACTCGGAATTAGGGTTATATGAATTAAGGTGTAAAGGATACAATTATACTTGAAAATTATTCAGACTCACCTCAAGAAAACTCGAATTTTACTTGATCATTGTTGAGTCAAGCTCGACTCAGTAACTCGTCGAACGAGTTGAAGGACCGAGATCAAGTATTCTAATACTCGTCTAATATTTCTTGGGTGCTCGTCGAGTCTAATTAAGGATAAATATCTTTTATAAGCCTATTAATTGAACATTGTGATTTTAATTGATTATCGAGTTTAATTGAGTGATATCAAGTAGCTCAATCTTCATCTCCAGTCGAGATCGATTCAATCAAGTTTGAACCGAGATTGAGCACCCAATTGCTCGATTTGAACTCGATTGATTACACTCATACTCAAAAACTAAATGCTCATACTTCACTGGATGGCTATCACTCGAACTAAACAAAAGTACTATTTTTTATTAAGCTAAAGTATAAATAGATTTTGATCAAAACTGAGGCCATGTTTAGTAGATCGGTGAGATTGGTTCGGTGGTAGTGAAATTTGTGAGATAAGTTATCGTATGGTCAGATTGGTTACGGTGAAAATGAGAATAATGAAAAAATATGTATTTGATAAACCAACCGAACCTTATATAGGATAACACTCAAAACTCCACCAATCCGGCTAGTACCTTTTGAATAAGGAGGGTAAAAGAGTATAACTCTCCCAAAAATACACTTCCGAGAAATTACACCTGTAACCTCTTTCTTACAGAGACAAACTGTTACCTCAATCAACACTCATCGTTAAAATAGCTCCGTTATGGGCTCTACTATTCGACTTTGGGCTTTGAGAATTGAGATGAGGAATCATGAAATAAGGGCAAAGGTGACCTTAGTTAGAGAGTCTCTTTTCCACTTTGGGCTCAATTTGAAGAGCTGGAAATGGGTTAATTATTAAATGGGTTAATTAATATATTTACCCTATCAAGCTCTTAGCCTACGAAAAACAATTAAATATACATAGAAAAGGACAAAATTAGAAAAGAAGAAAAAAAAAGGGAAAAAACATAAAAGCAACAAGGCAACTGCGAAAATTCCCGAAGTGACCAAAACTCCAAGGAGATGTGAACTTCTAACTCATCAGTTATAACTTATAAATCACCTTCCAACTAAAAAAATCCCTTAAAATCTCTGCCAAAACTTCAAAAAAACTTTGACCTACTTAAAAAAGCCCAATATGGGAGGGCTGAAACTGAGCATGGCAGCCTCAATCTACGCGAAGCCGAGCCAATGGGTCCGAACCATAACAACCAGCAGCGGCACCAGCAACAGCCGGGCTCCACCCTTTCTCCACCTAACTCGGCGCACGATAGCCTCCTCCACTACTTTCTCACCCTCGGCCCAATTTAGCATCTCCCCTCTTCTTCCCCTTACCAACAACATTAATAAAAGCCACTCCCTTTTTAGATTCCCCTTTCCCACCTGTTGTTGTTTCTCTTCCTCTTCCTCAAGTAACAGCAATAATAAAGGAGCTTTAAACGGGTCCGGCTCCGGGTCTGGCGGCATTCTCGCTGATATGGGTTCGGATTCGGATTCCAAATTGTCGCCGTTGATGCAGCAACACCAAGATCACCTGCCCAACTTGTCTTCTTCTCCTTCTCCTGCTAATAATAATTCCTCTTCCAAGATTTTAACTTTGCCCACTATTTTAACCCTTGGCCGTGTCGCCGCCGTGCCCCTTCTTATTTGCAGTTAAGTTTCTTTTTGTGTTTTTATTTAATTGGAAATTCTTTATGTTCTTATTAATTTTCCCATTGAATTGGAATTTTAATTTGAAAGCTGTGATCATAATGATGATGATTTAATAATGGCAACTCAATTTTGATGCAATGCAATCAGGATTTGTTGTTTCTTATTTGGTATAGAAGCTTGGCCCTTCAATTTTGATCGGGTTAATGTTATTTTCTCCCAATAAATTGGGGTTTTTTTAGTTTTGACTTACTTGTGTATGTTTAGATTATATGTTTGGGATTTTGATGTCTCCTCACGCATTATGGTTATCAGGCTGTTGTGTGTATGTCAGCCTTGTTAGTTTGCAATTTTCGTGTCGGTGGCAAATGACTTTTGTGTATGTCAGTGATCCCTTTGAATCATAATATGATCCTTTTGGAAATTCAGGATTTTATTGGTATTTGATATCTTCTTTCATGTATGTTAATTGTGGTCAATTTTGATTGGTAGCAATGTGATGTGGTTTTAGATGGTGTAAGAAATCTATGGATTATTTCCTATGTAGGTGGTGTGCTTTTTAGTTCTTAGTGGCAATTGCTAGTTGCATTGCCAATGTGAAAACTTTGCGTTCAGTGAGACTAATTATATAATTTTCTTTTACTCTTTAGCCTTTTATGTCGATAGTTGGTGGGGAAGGACTGTTACAACTAGTATATTCATTGCGGCTGCTGTGACTGATTGGCTTGATGGGTACCTTGCTAGGAAGGTATGCCTTCTTAATTCACCAAACATCTTGGTGAAAATCAATGGAAGCATCTTTTCATTTTGTTTGCAAGAGTTTAGTTACTCTAGATGATTGATCTGAGTAAAATTTTTGTGTCCTTTAGATGAGGTTACGCTCTGTCTTTGGTGCATTTTTGGATCCAGTCGCTGATAAGGTCCGTTCTTTCTTGCTTTTTATTGTCTGAATTAGTGAGTTGTTTATTTGGTGCAGTTTAATTGCTGATGTTGCTTTATTGTCTTCTCTGAACCATCGAGCATTTTATCTGATTCCATGCCTGCTGAATGTAGCTTATGGTTGCTGCTACATTGGTCTTATTATGTTCAAAGCCTTTGAATGTTCCTATGTTTGGGCAAGTGCCATGGCTACTGATTGTACCATCAATAGCCATTATCGGAAGGGAGGTAAGATATAATAGATGCTGTTCTTCTACATGTATGAGCCAGTTACAGTTTATTACAAATAGTCTACACTTTATTGTAGATAACTATGTCCGCTGTCAGGGAATGGGCTGCTTCTCAAAATAGTAAGCTTTTAGAGGTATGTTTCTCCCACACGAGGGTCAATTAATCCCTAATTTTACTTATAAATTAAGTTTTTCCCCCTCTTGAGGAAATCCTCGAGTTTTGTTTGTAGCTTATGCTATAAATTTGTTCCATTTATCAGGCTGTTGCAGTAAATAATCTGGGGAAGTGGAAAACTGCCACACAGATGATTGCACTAACCATCCTTCTGGCTACACAAGATAGCAGGTTTATTAATTTTTCTTTGTTGCGTGACATGAAAAATGATAAATGCAGAAATAAATCTACTCGAACCGGTCTTTTATTGTATCTGACTGTTTCTTTGATTTGTCGCCCATTTTTCTTTATGCAGTCTTGCAGAACCTGGGATTTTAGTAGCTTCAGGTGTTCTTTTGCTTTACGTTTCAGCAGGGCTTTCTGTAATGTCATTAGCTGTGTATATGGGGAAGATATGGAAAGTATTACTGAAGTAGTTTTCTTCACCTGCTGGGGATTGCATTGGCTTGCATATTTTTGTTGCTTGACGGACCTCTTATGTTCCTTCTTGGTTCCTTTCAGATGAATATCTGCATACATTGAAGCTAGGCTCTTTATTTTAGAGGCTTAAAAAGAAGAAAGCCCTTGTTTTTCAAAGTTCACTCATATTCAAGTTTCTTTTGAATTAAATAGTTTTAGTGATGGTAGTATCAATATATAGTTCACTCATATGCATTTTATGATGAGTGTTCTAGATGTTGGAACTCTGAGGGTGTAATTTGCATCACTCCTAACTGAAATATTGGGCTGTAATTTACAATTTTCTAGTCAAGTAGATGGTCAGAAGTTGTACACAAACTACTTGTTTACATATATATTTGAGGCAAATTATAGTAATTTTATGGCCAAAATTTTTCCTGTAATGAACTCTGATTTTGATCATGAAAATTCTGGCAGCAGGAAATTCTATTCCCATAGAGCTTCTTCATGAGCTGAAATTACTCATCTTAGGAAGCAGTGGATGTATTAAGTTTCAAAAGCAAAAAGGGACTATATAATCACCAAAAATCCCATTTGAGACCGTTTCTGTTTATCATATTTCTATGTGAAATTTCATTTTCATGCGATTTAGGGTTTGGTTAGGCTTCATTAAATTGTAAGGTTGAAACCTCAAATTGAACATTTTAACAAAGGTTAGATAGCATTTAGCCTAATAAATATGATCGACTGTCTAAAACAATAGCATTACTTTCCAATTCTTATGATTTTTGACTGAAAATCCGTGAACTCAAGTGAACAAGCTCAAACTACAGAAGGTAGATTCTCTATAATAATACTAAGCTTGCCTAGTATCCTCTGCAAATTTTGTTTTGATCTTCTTGAGCATGGCTACAACATCTTTCATGTTCTTCCTTTGCTCAGGTAATTGTGCCGAACATTCCAAAGCCAATCCCATAATCGATGATACACAACTGGATTTAGCACTGAAATGTTCTTCCTCATTTTCAAATAAGTTAAGATCTGCAATACCAATTAAATTTCCATGACTAGACAATGCTTCACTCACCCATCGGGTTATGCTCATTTCTCCATCAAACATCTCGTCCGTAGGCTTTCGTCTTGTGAAAGTTTCTATCAGTAAAATGCCATAGCTGTAGACATCACCCTTCAAAGAAGCAACTCCCATTGATCCAAATTCTGTGTTTCGAAGGTGTTTAATTTGTTAAAAAAGTTCTTAAAAACAAAATGTCTTAGTAAAAAATTACAAGAACATTACTGAAGATGGATTATTACATGAACTATAGCACTGAGGACGCTTTGCCTCCCAAAACTTCAAATTGTGACAACTTGCCCCTGAATTTCCAAATTCAGGACAATTAGCTTCCTGAACTTCTCAAATCTAAGACAACTTATCCTGAATTTGGAGAGTTCGAGGGACAAATTATCCTGAAAAGGGTAAAATGCCCTTGGCGCTATAATTCAGGGGCAAAAAGGCCAACAAGCGTATTGAAGATTGATCAAACCATAAATGTTGGAACATAAGATAATAAAACATTACCTGGTGGCATGTATCCAATGGTGGCTAGTGTCAAGGTTTGAGTCATGGAATCTCCTTGTCCCAAGAGTTTTGAAATGCCAAAATCACCCAAGTGGCCAACCAAGTCCTTATCCAAGAGGACATTGCTAGGCTTTACGTCACAGTGAATTACAGGTGCTGGCAACCCATAATGGAGGTATTCAAGAGCCAATGCCACATCAATCATTATATCCAATCTTTGAACAATATCAAGGAAACAATCATGAGAATATAACCATTTCTCAAGGCTCCCCTGAGGCATCAACTCAAGGACCAACGCTTTGAAATCAAGATTGGAACAACCACTAATGACTTTGACAAGATTCCGATGTCGAATGTTGCGCATCACTTCACATTCTGCAAAAAATCTCTCAGAGACTCCCTCTAATTGCATGTTGAAAACTTTTACTGCAATGTTCATCCCGTCTGATAGAGTTCCTTTGTATACAGACCCAAAACTACCCGAACCGATCAAATTTTGCTCATTGAATCCATCAACTGCATTTGCAAGTTCTTGGTACGAAATTCTTCTCAATTCTACCAAAGGTAACAATTCCACAGCAGCAGGTTGTTTACCAGTAGTCTTTTTTCGGTATCTTATAAAAATTAGTATAACCATTGCCAGTATTAGTACTAAAAGAGTTGGTAAAACATATTTCAATACCACCATTCCAACTCTCTTGGACTGTACTCCATTGCTTTTAGATTTACATGATGGGACTTGAAATTGAGACGAACCACAAAGTGCATAATTATGCATGAATGATTCAGCTGAGAAATTCCCAAAAGGTCCTCCTGTTGGAATTTCTCCTTCTAATCTATTGAAAGACAGGTCAAGATACTTGAGATAGATAAGATTCTCCAAAGACTTGGGAATGAAACCAGACAGATTATTGTATGAAAGATTTAAGACTTCCAAACTAATCAACCTGCCGAATGATTCAGGAATATGACCTTGGAACTTATTTTGGGACAAGGATAGAAACTGCAGATTTTGGAGGTCTTGAAATGCTCTTGGAATATTACCAGATAATTCATTACTTGACAAGTCCAACTCAACCAGAACTTTGAGATTAGCAATATCTGATGGAACAGAGCCCCTAAGAGAATTTGATGATATGTTAATCCTCAAGATATCGCGAAAAGTCCAAAATGTTGAGGGTATGCTAGAATTCAAACTGTTGGAAGACAATTCAAGGGTTCTAAGTGAAGTCAAATTAGCCAAACAAGTTGGAACAGACCCTTGGAGCTGATTGTTTCCTAGGTTTAAAGTATCCAATATCCTTAAACTACAGATACTGTCCGGTATAGATCCCTGTAGTTGATCCGAGTAAAGATATAAACCTTGGAGATTTTCTAAGGCTCCTAGTGTTTCAGGAATGGATCCTGAGAATTCATTTATGGAAAAATCAAGTTGCATCATGTTGCTCAAGTTACCAACTTCTAAAGGAATGTTGCCATTGATATTGCAACCAATAAGATCAATCCACAGCAGATTTGTAGACAGATTTCCTATTGAATTTGGAAGATTACGATTAAATGGGTTATAGGACAAGCCTAGAATCTGTAAATACCTGCAATTTGCCAGAAAAGAGAGAAAGCTCCACTCTTGAGATGAAGGTTCGGCTGTCAAATTATTTGTATCAAGAACAAGTTGCTCAAGGAGTCTCAAATTGCCAAGTTCATTTGGGATAAGACCATGAAATGAGTTGTCTGCTAGTAATAAACTCCGAAGCCTCGAAACATTGGAAATGGAAGTTGGGATGATCCCACTGAGATGATTTCCCCATAGCTCTAGCCTCTCAAGATTTGGAACATAATGGCCAGCATTAGACGGTAGTTGCCCGTAAAAGTTGTTGTCTTGTAATGATAGGCCTACCATGGTTGACATATTGAAAATGCTTAATGGAATGCGACCACTTAGATTGTTGAATGGAAGGACTAACATTTCCAATCTGTGTAAGTTACCAATTTCATCTGGTATTTCACCTGCAAAATTGTATTAAAAACCTATAACAACAGTAAACAAAAATGAAAGTAAATAAGTGGGGCTTAAGTCCCATTTTGCACCTTAAAGTTTGTACGAATTGACATTTTAATCTCGAAGGTTTATTTGGATCTTATTGCACCGTAATGTTTTTATTTTGGATACATTTTACACCCATCGTGACGGAAAATTTGTTAAGTTTCTAACGGCGCCGTTACGATGTTGATGTGGCATGCCACGTCAGATGGAGCATGCTATATGTGGCATGCCATGTCATCATAAAAAGAATAAAATTTTAAAAAATTTTGCTACGTGGCATGCCACGTCAGCACAATAGCGCCATAACCATTTTCCATTACATATGTAAAATGTACCCAAAATAAAACATTAAGGTGCAATAAGATCCAAATAAACCATGGGATACAAAATGTCAATTCGTATAAACTTTAGGGTGCAAAATGGGATTTAAGCCAAATAAGTGGTATATAAATAAAATTATACAGTTAATACCAGATAGACTGTTGTTGAAGAGATAAATTTCTCTCAGAGAAGAGATGTTGAAGAAAGAAGGTGGAATTGGACCGGTTAGGCTCATTTCAGCTGCAGAAAAATACTCCAATCTAACAAGACCACCAAATTCCTGAGGGATCCCACCTGGAAATTCAACAAACATATCAAGGGTGTTGAATTGAAAGAGATATATGTAAATTCATACAAGACTAAAGAAAACAGAACATAAATGACACTGGTTACATCAAAAAGTAGAAAAACATAACTTGAACTAGTTCTTAATATAAGATTTGTAGCAATCTTACCATGAATTCTGTTTCCCGAGAGTTGAAGAATTTTTAGCCTAGTTAAATTTCCAATACTTGCAGGAATGACCCCATCAAACTGATTATAAGATAGCGAAAGAACTTGAAGATTGCTGCATGTTCCTACACTTGAAGGAATATGGCCCGACACCATATTATTATTCAACCGAAAATTCTGGAGATTGGGAAGCTTGTCACATAGATTATCCGGTAAAGTGCCAGACAATTTGTTATCTGCTAAATCCACCATTAACAGTGATGAAATGTTATAGATAAATGAAGGTACGAACCCAACCAGTTGGTTGTTTGTAACATTAAGAACCTTCAGATTTCCAAGCTTTAATTCTGTCTTGTCTGGAAAATATCCTTGAATCAAATTGAAACCCATTTCCAAGTTTTCCAAGCTTGACATGTTGAAGAAAGTAGAAGGAATTGAACCTGTGAAACTGTTGTTACCCAGCACCAAAAACTTGACCTTTTGCAAATTTCCAAGACTTGATGGAATTTCCCCATCGAAATTGTTGTAGCTTAAATCAATGAGTTGCAGACGAGTTAACTGAGCCAACTGTTGAGGTAAATTGCCATGGAAATTGTTGCCAGTGAGGTTAAGAGTGGTTAAGAAAGAGAGGTTTCCAAGGTGAGGAGAGAGGGTTCCTGAGAGACCCATGTTTGGAAGATGCAAACTTTTGACTCTACCATGGTAATTATCACAAGAAATCCCAATCCAGTTGCATACTGAACCAGAAGCAGAGGCAACAGACCAGTTTTTTGCCAAGACTTTGTGTGGATCAGATATACTGTTCATGAATTCAAGAAGAGCAGCTTGATCTGTGCTGAGGTTTGTTAAACTTGAATTTATGGCAAAGCTAGTTGTAAAACATTGTATTATGATCAATAATGAAATTAGGATGAAGCTTGTAAACTTCTCCATGAGGATTTCTTAAGCAAAATGCAACCCAAAAAAAAAAAAGATTACTATTGAGAAAGTAGGAAGCTTGATTAAAATAGGCTTAATGTACTTTTTCGTCCATCAACTTTGAGCTAACAATAATAAGTTCCCGAACTTCAATTTTGATCGATCTTGAAAAAACAGATCGACTGATTAGACCGAGAATCGATCACTGGTCAAGAGTGATTAGATTAGACCATTGATTCGTTAAATTAGATTTTATCAATTTTAAATGCTTTATTAATTTGAAAATATTTTTTAATGTTCAAAAATTTTGTAATAAGTAAAAATTTGAAATCCTAATTTCTAGAGCTTTACGCGCTTAATTGAACTCGAGATTTGCTTAAACTGGAACAAAACCGTTTAGCACTTGATTCAACTCCTCGTTGGAACGGAAATGAGTAGCAGCATTGACTTTTTCGAAGATTGCTGCTAACAGTTCTTATTTATCATTATCATCTCCTTTATTCAGAAGTGCTTAGTGGTGAAATTAAAGAAGTTCGACATATCATATCAATGTCTACAGAATTCCTCAACTTGTTGGAAATGGAAAGTGATATACTACTATCTTATTTCTCGATTACCTTCACAAGGAAAAAAAAAAAGTTCTCTAATTCACATTTAAACCACTGTTCTTGCTGATTGGTGAAGCTGCATAGATATACTCCATCCGTTTTTAATTATATTAAAAATCTAACTTTAACATTTTGGGATGTTCTAAATCTATGTCCACTTTCTAATAGAATGAAAAATGCTTTCCCCCTTGCGCTCTACATAAACTAAACTTTTAAATATAATAACCCCACTACTTTCTATCGGGCAATCAGTGTAAAGTAGTAATTCACAAATTCACTTTTGCTAAAACTTTATACTAAAAACAATGTGTGAATATTATTCAAAGCGCAATGGAGGGATTTTGTTTTTTTATACTACAAATAAGGAATGTAGAAAAATGTCATCATGGGGCCATGTTCGTCCATTTCATACGTTAAGATTCTTCATGATCATGGTCAAACAAAATTAGAGATTTTTCCTTCCTCAAAAAAAAAAAAAAATTTAGAGATTTTTCCAAGCACGTATCTTTCTGTTGGATTTTTTAAAGATCTATCTTTTTGTAGGATGCTACTTTCATACTCCAAAAAGTCTTGATTTTCCCATTGTCTTTGACTCTTTTCCCTCTTTATTGAGTTTATCATTTTCCCAATCAAATTTGATATAAATATAATAATACTATACTAGAAAATACAAAGCCCACCAACACATATTGCATTAAGTAAAAGGAGCTCAAGTCTCGGATTCAATGTGTATAGTAAACATTCATCCATTGTGACCTCAATATGCAGGGCTGAAGCCAATAAAGAAAATGTCACCCACCAAGAAGAGATGAAAATATTCATCCATTGTGACCTTTGAACAAGCAAGGAAACTGCTAAAGTTTATCCAAATTAATACTCTAACAAGCTCAATCAACCAGCTCAAGTTATTGAATTCATCATTCTTGGCTATTAGATGCCAAAAACCAAAGTACTAAGGATAATTCTAAGGAAATAAGTCAATTATGTAAATCTAGCAACCGCAACAAACACTTATATAAAGTTGCAAGACCGAACGACAAACTAAAACTTGTCAAGGAAATGAGCACTTGGGGAAATCCCAGATCTGTCTAGCAAATCAAAGAGCCTTATTTATAGGGGAGAGCAAAGTTCGGTTCAAACCGAACAAACCGATCGAAACCGACCAATTTCGGTCTTGTCGGGGCGGTTTTTCGGTTTGTTCGGTTCGGTGATGTCGGGTATAAGGTTATTCGGCCAGTTGTCGGTTTTGATAAATTTCCCATGAAACCGAACCGAAACCGACCGAATTATATATATATTTTTATAATTATATATATATGAAATAAAATATAGTTTTAGTTTATAATTATATTTATACATATGATTATTACTTTATTAGTTATAATATACTAATAATTTATCTTATTATAACTAATATATATGATTAAACTAACCTAACTTTAATGTAAAAAAAAAGAAAACAAATATTCTAACTTATTATACTAAACCGAAAACCGAATCGATAACCGACCGAAAACCGACAAACCGAACTTGTCGGTTTCATTTCAATTTCGGTCGGTTGTCGGTTACATATATCCCACAACTTCAAACCGAAATAACCGACAAAAAAAAACCGAAACCGACTGAAACCGAACCGTGCACACCCCTACTTATTTAGGGTAATAGGAAGCAATAACTACTGCTACATTTTCAGGCCAATTCCAAAGCAATTATCTGATGTTCCATAAAACTAGTCATGGAGTCAACGAGCACAAAGGATCAGGAGGGCATAACGATTATGATTAATTGATAGAAGACATTAATTTAGTATTTCCCTATGTTCTGATATGGATTAACTATAGAACTGGCATAAAGATTAAAAGGGCATTTTCAATTCTGAGAATGCAAATAACAAACAGAAATTTTTTTTTCTCAAGGTGTATTAACTAATTCCTACGAAGTATCTTGGCCAAGCCACATCATTTGTACTATATATATCTCTTTAATATTCCCGCAATCCCCAACTACAGCTACATTCTAAATGCAATGTTTTTTCTTGATGTTTAAACTAAACACATCTCAATTCCTAGTTCATGTTTAAACTAACTACTGCTACATGTTCAGTTTTGAAGTTTGCATTACTACATGAAATCAATGTAAAAGTTCAGATAATACTTTCCCTGAAGCTGAGCCATGCCCTCTTATTGCAGAGCAAATTTATGAATTATAACACTCTTCAACTCCATTTTCTTTTCTTGCTAGGAAGCAAAACAGAAGTCTACTAAGTAAGGAAACAAATGTAACTCCCATCTTCAAACAAATCCAACTAGCAAAGTTTAATCCTTGGGACAGTAATCTAAATAGCCAAGCCTTTATTCTCAATACATCTAAACAAATTCATAAACTAAAAGCTAGCTACCTAGCTACTACCAGGCAATAGATGATAACAACATAGTCGAAAGGTTTATTCTAATCAGGCTTATCAATATTTAAAATTATAGACTCCATTACCAGGCTTAAGGCCCTCAACCAATCAAAAAATCCAAAAAAAAAAATGAAACAATCCAAAATGAGATTACCAGATGAGGGATTTGAGAGCAAACCAGAAACTAAACCAGAAACTATTATAGGAGGGGGGCTGCCTACGTGACATAGCTGTATGAGCTCCATTGCCTTCAACGTTATACGTACGGTTTGTTTATATATATCATAATATCCTTCAAGTTCAACTGTTCAAACACCAAATTGAATATACAAAGCAATATCGGTACAAAGTAATTCAGCATCATAGCAATAAAAAAGCCCAAGAACAGAATAAATTCAGTTTTCTTTGATTCCACAACATCATCCAATATGCATGGTTTCTTATAATGAAATAAGAGCCCACGAACAAAATTCAGAATGCCACCACATACAAAAATGGAAACAAGAAAACTGATATTAAAAGATTGAAAATGTTACATAATAGATATTAGATATGGATTTTGAATCTAAACTCTATATGTATCATTAATTGCCTTCCTCATCATTGAGGGAGACTAAACTTTCTACACAAGCTACAACGCTATGGAAGCCTATATCATTGAAGCCTACAAAAGAATCACGATGAAATTCAGCAACATTCTCAAAACTTTCTTCATGAGGGTAACGCCACACAGCTATCTTTTCACTATAAGGATGTCTAAAAATCAACTCTCCATTCATCCCAAATCCTAAAATACTCCATCTCCAATGTGGATAATGAAGAGATGAACAGAAGAGTCTAATTGAATGTAATAGAGTCCAGGAGGTCTCAACCCCATATTCCTCCATTACCCACATATCACACCATGGCTCATTCCCTTTGAGAACCAAGTTAAATATAGAAAGAGAATCCCCATACACACATGTTCCTACTCCATTTTTTGTAATACAACTTGGGACTAGAAACAGATGGGATGTTTCATTAGACACATCAAAACATACTAATTGCAAGTTAGAATCAGAACGATTATATGCCAACCGATGAATAGCCCCGTTGAAGAGACACTGAAACTTATCGCATACAAATACATTATCGGGAAATCCCACACTTCTCCAAGTATTTGTTTTCAAAGTAAACACTTCAGTAATTATCATCATCTCACCTCTAAAAATAATCTCTTCGTTTTGGCGGTTTACTTAAGTTATCCAAGTCCAAGAATGTTGTCTAACAACCTTATAATCATTATTTATTGAATCATAACCAAACCCAAAGATCTTATCCTCATGGAACTTGACGTCGTCGGCCGGACAAAGAAGATCCGATTGAGGAAGAATTTTATGATGTTTAAGACAAGGGTTGTATAGAACAATGTTAGTTATTGCCTCTCCCGACCTAACATGTTGTGCTATACAAACTAAGCCGGGTAGTTGGCGATCTGAAAAGACTCGAAAGGTGTTAGGGGAATACAACCGGCAATATAAGTCACCTGGAGGGCTAGAGTAGAAGGGGAGGAGGAAGCCACGGCGTTTGTTTTGGGGGTTTTTGGTACAAGCAATTTACTCAGAATAGAAAAGAGGCAAGAAGAGAAGAAAGGGATAAGACAGATCGCAGCAACAGTGAAAGGAAAAAACTCAAAATAGGATAAACTTCATTCATATGTCAAAAGCTGAAAAATACAACTCCCTCATATTCTTTTAATAAAACCCTAGCTATCAGTGAGGACACGTGACATTAGTGCCAGCTCACCAGGCCTAACTTAATCCCAAATTTACCCCTCCATAATCTGATAAAGCAAGGAAATAATGTTGGTAAATTAAGCAACAAAAATTATTTATAGAACAGGCCTGTAACAAACCCCCCTACTTAAAGAAATCCTTGTCCTCAAGGATTAAAACTTGGATATTGTTTCTGCAAATCAGCCCATACTTCCCATGTGGCATCTTCTGGAAATGTATTGGACCAGTTCACTAACACTTCAGTCACTGCAACATTGTTTCTTTTCACCATTCTTCTGTCCAAAATGCTCACAGGTTCCTTGGCTATTGTTCCATCATTGCTGAGCAAAGGCAGCTGCAATGCAGCATGTTCATCTCCATAGTGCTTCTTCAGTTGTGAGACATGGAATGTTGAGTGAATTCTAGCTGTCTCGGGCAGTTTCAACTGATAAGCCACAACACCTACCCTTTTGAGCACTTGATAAGGCCCAAAGTATTTTGCTGACAACTTAAGGCACGCCCTGTTGGCTATTGACTGTTGCCTATATGGCTGCAATTTCACATAAACCTAGTCACCTTCTTTGAATTCCCTATCAGACCTCTTCTTGTCAGCCAACATTTTCATTCTGTTTTGTGCTATTCCCAAGTAGAATTTAAGCATACCCAAAGCTGCCTCTCTAGCTCTTAAGCTTCTATCAACAGTCTCAACAGAGGAGGTTCCAGACAAATAAGGTTGGTGGAGTGGTGGTGCTTGCCCATAAACTATTTCATAAGGAGTTGTATGAGTATAGCTATGGAAATTGGTGTTATACCACCATTCTGCCAAGGGAATCCAATGACTCCACTCTTTTGGTTTCTCACTCACCATGCACCTTAAGTAAGATTCCAGACATTTGTTGACCGCCTCTGTTTGCCCGTCGGTTTGAGGATGGTAAGCAGTTGAAGTTTTAAGCTTCACCCCCTGTTTCTTCAACAATTCCTTCCAAAATGTACTTAAGAAAATTCTGTCTCTATCTGAGATTATAGTATCAGGCATCCCATGCAACTTAAAGATATTATCCATAAAACTTTGAGTTACATCTATGGCAGTGAAAGGATGTGCAAGTAATAAGAAGTGGGCATACTTACTCAATCTATCAACTACCACAAAGATAACATCCTTACCCCCTGACTTAGGCAATCCTTCTATGAAATCCATAGATATGTCTGTCAATATCCTCTCGGGCATTGGTAAGGGTTGTAGGAGCCCGGGATAAGCTGAGTTATCACTCTTGTGCCTTTGACAAGTGACACATTCCCGCACTAAGTTTCTAACATCTTTTCTCAACCCTTTCCAATAAAAAAACTGCAGCAATCCTACTGAGTGTAGCCTGGGTTCCAGCGTGCCCCCCAAAAGCGTTGTCATGAAAATATTGCAGTAGCTCTTTTCGGAGTTCCTTGTCATCGCCAATTACTAGCTTGCCTTTTCTGTGCAGTTGACCACCAGACCAAGTATATTTGGAGTTAGCCAACTGACCCTCTTCCAATTCTTTAATGAGTTGTTTCAGTTTGGCATCGGATTGCCAAGTAGCTTGTATCTTCCCGAATAATTCAGTAGTGATAGATGTAATGGCCATAAGTTGTGCATCAGCTTGAGCAGGTCTTCTCGACAAAGAATCAGCCACTATGTTATTGGTACCTTTCCTATATTGCACCTCGTAGTCATATCCCATCATTTTGGTTACCCAAAGCTGTTGAGCTGGGGTTGTGGCCTGCTGATTTGATAGGAATTTGAGGCTTTGATGATCTGTCTTTATAATAAAATGTCTACCCGATAGATAGGAGTTCCATTTTTTTACAGCCATGAGAACTGCTAACATTTCCTTCTCATAGACTGACAACAGTAGGTGCTTAGGTCCCAAAGCCTTACTAAAATAGGCTATTGGTCTCCCATTCTGACATAAGACAGCCCCAATTCCAGTTGAGGAAGCATCTGTTTCCAATATAAAGGGCTGATTAAAATCTGGTAGGGTTAGGATTGGTGCAGAAGACAAGGATGCCTTAAGTTTCTCAAAGGCTTCTTGAGATTTTGTAGTCCAGATGAAGGAATCCTTCTTGAGTAATTCTGTTAATGGCTTGGCTATATCACCATAGGATTTTATAAATCTCCTATAATAGCCAGTGAGACCTAAGAACCCTCTCAATTCCTTGACACAAGAAGGAGTAGGCCACCCCAATACACAAGAAAACTTGCTAGAATCCATAGAAACTCCCTGACCAGAAATAATGTGGCCTAGATACTCAATCTCGGTTGCCCCAAAAGCGCATTTAGACATCTTCACATACAATTTATTAGCTTGCAGAATCTGAAATACTTGCCCCAAATGTATAAGATGTTGATCCCAATCTTTAGAATATACCAGAATATCATCAAAGAAAACTAAGACAAATTTCCGGAGATATGGCTTAAATAAAGAATTCATGATGCTTTGGAAGGTAGAAGGTGCATTTGTAAGCCCAAAGGGCATCACCAGAAATTTGTAATGCCCTTCATGTGTTTTAAAAGCAGTTTTATGGATATCATCCTTATGCATTCTAACCTGATGATATCCAGATCTAAGATCAAGTTTAGTGAAGAATTTAGCATAGGTAAGCTCATCTAACAACTCCTCAATCAGGGGAATAGGGAACTTATCTTTTATAGTAAGCTGGTTGAGCTGCCTGTAGTCAACACACATTCGCCACGAGCCATCCTTCTTCTTAACCATCACGATTGGTGATGCAAAAGAGCTGCTAGTATGCCTGATCACACCAGATGCTAACATCTCCTTGACCATCTTTTCAATCTCATCCTTCTGAATGCTCGGATGCCTATAGGGCCCGATCTTCACTGTTTTAGTCTCATCCTTCAATGGTATTTTATGATCTTGTTGTCTACTGGGTGGTAACCCTTGAGGTTCTTCAAATAGATCACTGTATTGACTCAAAATCAGCTGCAAGTCAGGGTCAATGTCGGGGGAAGATTTCAACTTGAGTTGAGAGTGAGAAGCTTCAGCTAACATCAATGTATATGGCTGTTGGGCGTTGCTAACCAGCATAGAATTAAGCAACCTCAAGGTTTTCTTAGTTTGGCTGAACCTTATATGCCCTGGAGTAATTCCTTGCAACAACTTCCATTCATCACCATGTACAAATTGCATAGTCAGCAGAGAAAAATCCCATAGAATAGGCCCCAATGAAACCAACCATTCAATTCCTAGGACCATATCGCATCCTTTCAGAGACAAAACCATGAAAGAAGAACTGAACTTCATACCTTGTACTTGCCAACCAAGGTTCTCACAAGTTCCCCAAGTGGTAATAGGTGTGCCATCAGCAATGGTAACTTCAGTTTTTGTGTTCGGGTTAAGCCTCAACCCCAAGCTTTTAACCACATTTCCATCCACAAAATTATGGGTACTACCTGAATCAATCAATACAATCAGTGAGTGATGTTTGACAGTACAACATATCCTCATTGTTTGATAGCCTGAAGTGCCATATATGGCATGGAGAGAGATTATAGGCTGCACTTGAGTCTCTGAAACCTCAGGGTCCAATTCATTAGACTCACCTATGTCAGGTATCTCTTCCACTCGATAACCAGAGTACATACTTTCATCCTCATCATTTACAACCATGCTATAGACTTGAGCCCCTAAACATTTATGACCAGGGCTATACTTGGCCTGGCACCAGAAACATAGGCCCTTTTTCTTTCTCTCAGCAATTTCAGCAGGGGTGGGTTTCTTGAAGTTCCCATTAGGAGTAGTAGATGAGTTAGTGGTAGTATTTGGTTTAGTTGAATTGTTGGTACTGGAGGTTGTATAATTTGGTTTTGAACCTGTGAGTATTGCAGGTAGAGTACTTTTGGGAGGGGGAGGTCGTGTGTATCCAGTAGCAGGAATTGTTTGTATATGGGTAGTTGTTTTGGTGTAAGATGTGGGTTTTGGTGCTGCCTCAATATTTGCTTCTATCAGAATAGACATTTCAGCAGCTTGTTGCAATGTAGTAGGTTTATACAATCTAAGCTGCCCTAACACATCATCCTTTAAATTTGCTAAGAAAATACTAAGTGCTTGACGTTCAGGGATTCCAGCAATATTCAACAAGGACATGAACTCATCATAATAATCGCGAATGGTACCTGTGTGTCGCAGCCTCACAAGATCAAAGAGGGGATCTGCAAAATTAGCCGAAGCGAAACGCTTCTTGAGTTCCAACAGGTATGTATGCCATCGCACATTGGCCATGCCTCCCACCGAGTTCACATAAAATTGATGCCAATGGAGCGGTGGTCCTTCAAAAGCAAACATCGCCACCTTCGGTTTGTATTGCTCGGGCACCGATTCTATCTCCAAATACTGTTCAAATTTGGCGAACCAAGATTTGAAATCCTCGCCGTCGAATTTGGGAAGCTCCATTCGGTAACGAGGCAGATGATAGGTTTAGGACCAAGTCGAGGGTTGAACATTGGCAGCCCATGGAGAAGAATTTTAAGGCATCGCCCACTGCTGAGTATGTTGGGTATATGGGTTTTGGGTATATGGGTTTTGGTTGTTTAGGAAAGTGTTTATGGGAGTTTGGTGACCAATTGAAGCTTGGGTATATGGATTCTGGGTACTAGGAAATGTATTCATGGGGGTCTAGTTACTAGTTGATGGTTGGGTTATATTGGGAGGCCAAGGTTGATGGTTATGAATTGGATTTGGTGGGCGAGGGGAAGACCACGGTGGTGGAGTGTAACTATGCGATGGTGGCGGCGGTGGCGTGGAACCAGAGAGATAGGGGCTGGAAGAAACATCTTGTGGTGATGGTTGAGTCCCTTTATCACGACGTGCCATCATGTGATCCATAAGGTCTCGAATGTCCTCCATGAGTTCATTCTTCATACCATAAACCTGGGTTTTGACAAGCGCCGCCACATCAGGGGCTTCTTCATGTTCTGGGATGGAAGGTAAGTTGTTGTTTGTCATTGTTTATGCCAGGCCGTGGGCTCTGATACCAATTAGTACAAGCAATTTACTCAGAATAGAAAAGAGGCAAGAAGAGAAGAAAGGGATAAGACATATCGCAACAACAGTGAAAGGAAAAAACTCAAAATAGGATAAACTTCATTCATATGTCAAAAGCTGAAAAATACAACTCCCTCATATTCTTTTAATAAAACCCTAGCTATCAGTGAGGACACGTGACATTAGTGCCAGCTCACCAGGCCTAACTTAATCCCAAATTTACCCCTCCATAATCTGATAAAGCAAGGAAATAATGTTGGTAAATTAAGCAACAAAAATTATTTATAGAACAGGCCTGTAACAGTTTTGACAGTGGACGGTGACAAAATAAGATGATTTGAAGAGAGAATTCCAGGTTTTATGAACGCACCTGAAGCGTGAAAGAGATTTCACCGGAAGTCTTTCGAGGATATTGCCCATCATATCTTCTGGCAGATTGCCGGCGATAGCCATTGTTCAGGCTAGGGTTTCAACTTTAGTAGAACAGAGGAAAGGATTAGCAATTGAGTTGAGAGTGGACAA